>LOEQ01007431.1:39539-50534 GCA_001685075.1 Bramus lutescens | reverse complement strand
CCGTGCGGGAGCTGGGCCGGACGAAAAGCAGGGCCTTCTCCCCCCAACACTACACCTGGACAGTCACCTAAAGTTCTTTTGTAACATTAGGGAATCCATCTTCAGCCTATAAGCCTATAATATCTGGAAGACTTTTCAGTGAAGCAGGAAATTTGAGGATCTGTTCTACTTTGTACTGGAAAAGTTTGTCACCTGCTTTCTTCTGTGTCCTACAGAATGTCTGGCATATTCTTCTGTGAAGCAGGAACTTGAAGGACCATCCTGTTTTTTAGGAAGTTCAGAAGTCACTTTTCTGTAAGTCCTGCATGTTCAGTTCAAATAGCATACCAGGAAGGAGCAGTTTCTTGACCAAATGACTAGCCTTATTACATTGAAGGCAAATTCCATAATGAGTTTATTCAATGCTCATTATCCTCTTGGAAGTAATTGGTGCTGCCAGAAGCAGACAGGTCTCATTGTTGAGAAAAATCTAAGTTCTTAAAACATTTTAAATGCCATATTCTGTAGGTCTTTGAAAGGTTTGAAGAATACTTATTCATCTGAAATCTATCTCTGTACATGTAGAAAACCTAGCTAACATGACTATAGTTTGACTATTATAGATGACTATTTATTAGTTCATAATTTTAAGTTATACATTACACCTTAAATGAACTGTATAAACCTAATACAGTAAGCAAGGATAGAAATATACATATAACAAAATTGACTGTAAATCTGTCTGAATAAACCAAAGTCCATAGCAATGTAAAGTATTCATTTCTATACCATGTCCCCTCTTTTTCTTTAGAAAGACCTTGACTGTGACCATTTATAATCGAGCCCCTTTAAATGAAAACAAACATTTATAAACAAGATTTGGGAATTTGGAGAAGTCTTTTAAACTACTTCCTGCTGTTTGGTACACTGTTAACCAGGTCTTGCATGGGGTATCCTGAGTGGATGATCCATCTCATCCAGCAGTTCTGAAGCTGTCGTAGATGTTGGACCACCTCGGTCATTGCTTCAGGCGGTCTTGTTTGATCAAACCACATTAGCCAGTAAGAAATCCACAGCTTTCTATCCTCTGTGGAAACAAAAGCAGAACCTCTTTTCCAAAGTAACATGTCCTTAGATTTAAATTTTGAAGTTGAGATACCTTTAAAATATATATGTTGGTTTAACTTAGCAGCCCATATAATGAAATTGTCTCTCTGTAGTTAGCTCCTTTAGTCAAAACATTCAAAGAAAACACAATAATATACATAATCTAGACTCTTTGTGTATTTTCCATCTTTATGTGGCTTTTCTTTTTACTCTATTTATTTTATTTTTATTTTTTAATTTTGTTTTTTTGAGACGAGGTTTCTCTGTGTGTCTTTGGCTGTCCTGGATCTCACTCTGTAGACCAGGCTGACCTTAAACCCACAGACATCCACCTACCTCTGCCTCCAAAGTGCTGGGATTAAAAGTGTGTACCACCATGCTCAGCTATTCTATTTATTTTTAAGGAATTTCTCTATCCTTTTTCTTTTCTATCCTAAGCCTACATACATTTTAAACACACTGCAAACCATTTAGAATTTTTTTCTCCTTTTTTCCCCTTTTAAACCTGTCTTTACTGTATATCTATCTCTTTACCTGAGCACATGAGTCTTAAATCTGCTAAGGAGCATGGCTAGGATTAAAGTTGTGATTTTTGCAGTCGGATCTACCCCATTGCTTAACTTTCTAAGAGTCTAGCTTCATGGTGGAGGTACTGGAAAGAGCCATGTTTGCTACCACTAAGAAGCCNGGCTGCTCATAGACATCATTTAAGTATTTCATGGCAGACATTCTCAAAAGAACTGCGATGTCTTTGCCACTGAGTCTGATTCAGAAAGCCTTTCTTAAAGGAGCCATGATTCTTCTTGCCACTAGTAAACAGAGTCCATCCAAGACAATGTTGCTACCAAGAAGTCATGCTTGACTTTGTTCTTTACTGTCTAGAATCTTTTTTTTAAAGTTTTCTCAGGCTTTATGTGTAAATTTTTGCCAAACTTTTGGGCACAATTTGTAGATGAAGATTACACTTTTGTTTCCCAGCCACCCAGACCCAAATGATCTACACAGAAACTCTATTAATTGCAACAGTTTGGCTGATGGCTCAGGCATATTTCTAGTTAGCTCTTACATCTTAAATCAACCCATTTCTATTAGTCTATGTATTACCACATGGCTGTAGCATTACCTCATTTTCTACGTGTCTTGTTTCCTTGGTGACTGGCTGGAGTCTTCTTGACTCCACCTTCTCTCTCTATATATATCTCTGTTTGGATTTCCTGGCTGGCTTTACTCTGCTAAGCCATGAGCCAAAACAGCTTCATTTATCAACCAATAAAAGCAACACATATACAGAAGGACATCCCCCATCATCCTAGCACTGCTTTTTCTGTCCTGAACTTCATTGTGCTGTTTTGTTTTCATTCTGCTCATTGCCTTTAAATAGTTCTCTGGGAATTGCTCTCACATGCAGATTATAGGTAAGTGTGCTCTTTAGTTTTAGCAACTATCTCTGTTGCTGATTCCAACTTTGGGATCCATTGTAGTTAGATGGAAAACTGTGATTTCAATTTTTAGAAAACTGTTGAGGTTTGATTTGTGACCTAGAATGTGTCTGTGTTGGTCTATGTTGTCGGTACTTGAAAACAAATATGTGCTCTGCTTTTACTAGTGAGATGGGTTCTGGAAATGTCAGTTAGAGTCTGTCCCTGACCCCTACCTTTTGTTGGTAGTGCTAGAGATCAAATGTATGATTATGCACCTGAAGCAAATATTCTATCTAGTATTGAGATACAGCCCCAGATGTTTCTTTTTGAGACAGAACCTCACTGAATAGCTCAGGCTGAACTCTTGATCCTATGCTTCAGCCTCTTACATTCTTATATTTCAGGGCTGTGACATCATACTAGGTAGCTCTACCACTTTTTGCTTTCTATATTTTGTAGCTAGGTTGTATTGTGTATAATGATTAGGATTCTCATGTCCTCTTAGTAGGTTGACCTTCTGACTGATCTACTTGATGCTGTAGATGCCTCTACTCCCTGCTTCTTTCTAAGTGATATTTATATAAAACATCTTAAGTAAATTTCTTATAGACACTGTATGGTTGAGTCATCTTTTAGAATCCATTCTGAAAATCTCTCTTTTTTTAAATTAATGAATCTGGACAGTGTATATTTATTGTAATTGTTGCTATGTTATGATATAACTCTGTTACTGTATTATTTGGTTTTTCTGTTTGTTCTCTTTTTTTGTTTATGCATTCTTTTCCCTCTCTTAAACAGTTTTTTTTTAAAACAATTCCCTATTGATTTACTTATGTTGCTTTAAGTGTAGCTCAACTTGTCACAAACTACTGGTGTTACTATTTTGCAATTTTGAGGGATGTGTAAAATCTTGCTTTTTGTACATTCCATTACTCTGGCTGTGATATAGCCATGCAGCTGTGGATCATTCGATAACATGATCAATTCTATGAGCAGTTTTGCTCAGTGATTTTGTTATTGTGCTAGCACTATAGACTATACTTACACAAATCTAGAGAATCAAGATTAAACACATTGAAGTGACTGCTTTTTTGTTTTGTTTTATTTGTTTGTTTAGACAG
The DNA here is from genome assembly GCA_001685075.1 of Bramus lutescens. Classification (NCBI taxonomy): domain Eukaryota; kingdom Metazoa; phylum Chordata; class Mammalia; order Rodentia; family Cricetidae; genus Bramus; species Bramus lutescens. Next base: position 46,906 of record LOEQ01007431.1, on the reverse strand, counting down.
GGTCTTACCATATAGCTTAGGCTGGTCTTGAACTTTCTTTCCTCCTTACTCTGCCTCCTGAGTGTGGGGATGCGTGTATAACTTGTGTCAAGAGACTTGGGAAAAGCAAGGTGTGAGATACTGTTGCTATGGCAGGACACACCATTTTACACCAAATTTTTATGTTTTGTTTTGTTTTGAGAGAAGGGATCACTATGTAACCCTGGCTGGCCTAAAATTTATAGAAATTCACCTGCCTTTGCCCCTGGCTGCTGAGATTAAAGGCATGTGCCACCATGCCTAAATTTTTTCTGCTCAGTTCCCTGCTGTTTCTAACCTGAGCAGAGGCAGCCACCATCCTGGGTTTTTTTCTCCCAATAAATATCTTGTGTGAGGTTTGCTGTGTGACTTTGTGGTATTCCTTGGCTCCTTACTGCCAGGATACCTTTCCATCTGAGTTATAATGTTTACAGAGAGGGTTTTTTTTTCTTTTTCTTTTTGTTTTTCAAGATAGGGTTTCTCTTTATAGCCCTGGCTGTCCTGGAACTTGCTCTGTAGACCAGGCTGACCTTGAACTCAGAGATCTGCCTCTGCCTCCTGAGTGCTGGGATTAAAGGTGTGTGCCACCACCGCCCAACTAAATTGGAGAGTTTTGAAACCATCATTTCTGCTTGGACTTTGTAAGCCTGTTTGGCTGCCTTTCCTTCCAAGTTACAAAGGCCACAAGAGTCCCCAGCCCTTCCCTTCTTTCTCCACTTCCCCTTCCGTCTTCTACTTCCTTCTCTCTTTCTTCCTTGTCTTGCCTAGCTGGTTAATTTCTAGAATTCATGAATTTGCTATCTCCTTCCCTCCTTTCTGTTCTTGAGCCCACCCAGAGCGTTTCTATTTCACCTCTAATGTTCCACCTAAATGGCTTTCATGTCTCTGTGCTGCTCTCTCTTGCTCTCTGTGGTGCTCTTTGCAGTTCTTTCAAGCATGTTTGTAATCACTTGCTGTAGCATTTTGATGACTCTGCTTTAATCTCTGTGGGAGCGTTCTGCCTCCTTTGCTGCCTCACTGCCAGCTTGGTGACAGCCCCGTTCCCCTCAGCTTCACTCAACAGCACCTTCAGTTTCATTGCTCTGAGAAGCATCTTTCTGGAGATAGTTTCCACTGAGACCTGGAAAGTTTATTTATTTGTTTACTTTTGAGACAGAGTCTCACTATGTAGCCCTCACTGGCCTAGAATTCCCCGAGATTCACTTGCCTCTGGCTCTGCCTCCTCAGTTCTGGGGTTCCAGGCCTGCGCCTCTTCACCCGACAAGACACGGAAAATGTGATGTTCTGAAACTCTGGATCTTATCTCAACCTCCTGTTTGTTTATTTATTATTCGAGGAGAGAGAGACAGGCGTGCACTTTCTCTGTGCACGTGGCGAGGTCAGAAGGAAAACTCTCGGAGTTTGTTCTCTCTTCACTGAGGATCTTGGGTTGAACCCATGCTGTCAGGCTTGCGGAGTTTCAACTATGTACGTATAGTTGGCCCTTGTGTACCCAAGGTCTGCAACAGACTTAAAGGATTGCTTCTGTACTGACCTTTGTAGACATTTTCCTTGCCGCTCTAGCAACTGTCCAGCTTAGCCACTGTTGAACTGCGCAGCTGCAGCTGGAAGAGGGTGTGGAGGTTTCTCTGCAAACACTGTCATTTCAAAGAGAGTGCAACATCTGTGGGTTTGGGTATTCTCAAGGGGTCCTGACCCAAGCTTGAAGCCACCCAAAGGAACACACAAACCAAGCAAAAGTCATTTGGAAGGGCAATTTCTTTATTGAAAAAAGGGTGTGCCAGGGTCCAAACCAAGTTAGTGATCATACTGTCTAAAACGGCCTCTGTCTTTCACCCCCGACACAGGTGGCAACTGTATCCCATTCTATACATGAGAACGTGACTCCATAATCCAGCAATACTGGACACTGGGCACAAGGGAAAGGAACACAGGTTCAGGAAATATGGGCCCTTGCTGGGGAGACTAGTTTTGATAGAAAAAAATCATTTCTCATACCAGTTTCCTGAAGATAGCAAAGAGCGACTGTGTGTACCCGGGAGCCAGTATTACAGCCAAGATCAAAACCACGTTTACACTTCAATATTGTAAATGTGTATGTCCATGCAACGTATGTGCCTCTGTGTGTGTGTGTTTCTGGTGCTGCAACTTGGAAGTCAAGTCCAGGTTCGCGTTTTTACAGGCACAGGGTTAATTCCTCAGTGGCTTCTTGCTGCAGGTCTCACTCTGACTCCTTTGGCATCTCCCACCCCAGAAATTGCGCATCGTTACTGGCATATGGCATGTGTGTCAATCTTAAAAACACATGCATGTGTGTGAACACGTGTGAGAATGCACATGCTGTGTATGCACAGGTGCACAAGGAGGCCAGAGATCTACCTTAGGTGTTGTCCTTAGGAAAATCATTACTTTTGAGATATCTCGTTGGCTTAGAGCTCACCATCAGGCTAGACTGCCTAGCCAGTGGGCTCCAGGGATTCTGTTTTGTCCCCACCCTGATACTCCGTTACAGATACATGCCCCACACCTGGCTGTTTACATGGTTCTGGGGGATTCAAACTCAGGTCTTCGTGCTCATGAAGCAAGCATGTTACCTGCTAACCTGCTTTCCCAGTCCCTAGTCTGGACTTTGATACCATAATGAAACACCCAAGGCAGAGTAACTTTATAAAGAAAAGAAATTAAGGGTTGGCAGGATGGCTCAGTGAGTAAAGCCCTTGGTCTGCAAGCCTGGAGACCTGAGTCTGATCTCTGTAACCCACAGTGTAAGAGAAAAACAGCTCTTGAAGTTGACTTTTGCTAACACACAAGTGCTGCATGCACTTCATAGTACACACATGTCCATACTCACACACACACATACATACACACATGCCCATACTCACACATACACACATACACACATGTCCATACTCACACACACATACATGCCTATACTCACACACATGTATACACACATGCCCATACTCACACATACATACACACACATACACATTCCCAAACATACTCTCTCTTTCTCTCTCTTTCTCTCTCCTCTCTCTCTCTCTCTCTCTCTCTCTCTCTCTCTCTCTCTCTCTCTCTCACATGCCCATACTCACACCTTGCACACATCAGACAAACCCAACAATTATAAGTAAAACAAAATATTTAAGAGAGGTTAATTTAGCCCACCATTTGGAAGCTGGAAGCCCAAATACCCTGATGCTGGTGGCAGTGAGAACCTCCTTGGCCATGTTACATTATGGCAGATGGCATCTGGGTGCAAGTGCATAAGGAGAAGTCATAGGATAATACATGAAGTCCTCTCAGGAAAGCTGATTGGGGTCATTTGAAAACTGCTGTGGAATAATCCTCTGGTACACTGTAAAAAATTTTCACTCAAATTGGTTTAATAAAATGCTGATTGGCTGGTAGCCAGGCAGGAATTATAGGCAGTACAACCAACCTAGGGCCATGATGGGAAGAAGAAGGGTGGAGCCAAGAGTCACCAGCCAGCCTCTGAGGAAGCAGGATGTGTAGAAAATGAGGCAATAAGCCATGAGCCATGTGACAAAGCATAGATAAGAAATATGGGTTAATTTAAGTGCAAGAGTTGGCTAGTAAGAAGCCTGAGCTATTGACAGAACAGTCATAGTTTATATTAAGTCTCTGAGTCAGTTATTTGGGAAGCAGCTATTGGTTATTTGGGAGCATGTAGGTAGTCAGGACAGGAAAGCCCTGCATACAAGAGGTGCCCACTGTGTGGCATAAATCCATATAAGACCTTAAAAAGCTTTTTAAAAGGTTCAAAACACACAAAAATGGAGCCAGACACAACTTCCTAGTTTCACAGTCTCACGCCAGCTGCATGCAAAAACAAGTCTCCTGACAGCTGCAATACAGAGAGGCTTCTCCCAGCCACTGCCTATGGGTGGGTTTAAGAGGAGACCATTGCAAACTCTGACAGCACGCTGCACGGTGGGTTTAGGGATTTTGTTCATGCAGACAGAGAAGGTTACAGATACACAGTAAGACAGATTCAGATGGGAAAAGCCTCTAAATGGGTTACAGTGTGTTTAAAAATATACAGAGGCTTGGGAGAGAAAAGGAAAAAGATTGAACAAGTCCTTAAAAAAGAATACAGTAATAAAAATATAATAAGTCACATAAAGATGAGACATACACAGAGAGTCTGGATCATCTATTTTATTGTGTTATTTTTGAATGTTTTGACTACTGAGAGATATTGGATTATAAAAACAGCTAGATTCAACCAACCTATATATTTAAAAAATATCTTGACTTCAAAATTTAAGTGAAAAGATATGTTACTTTTAGTTCCACAAGAAATAAGAGGCTATGGATTTATTCCAAGTTAAGGAAAATCAGGTTTTGATTGAGGAAAACTACTCCCACAAAAAATCTGGCTACAAACATAAATAAACCTAAAAGAACACAAGACTTGTGATATATATATTTTACCTGCTCAAACATGTACCAAAATATGTTTGGCTGACTTATGTACAGTGCACAGTACATTAATACAAATATAAATACAGAAATGTATGTTACCTTTAAAAGTTTATGTATTTTCTTTTCTTAAATTCATTTATTTTTATTTTATGCACACGGGTGTTTTACCATGGGTGTTGTGTCCCCTAGAACTGGAAATTACAGACAGTTGTGAGCTGCCATGTGGGTACTGGGAATCGAACCCAGGTCCATCTGATAGAATAACCAGTGCTCTTAACCACTGAGCCATCTCTCCAGCCCCAAAAGCTTAGGTATTTTCAGAGCAAGGGAACCAGACACCAATGAAACAGTTGGTCCAAGTGATCCAACATCCAAAACAGCTTCAGGGCTGCTGGCTGAGATGAGCCAGCCCTAAAGACTATTCCAGCCAAGACTTAATCATTATCCTAAATTTTCTCAGGGTCCAAAGATTACTAGTACCCCAATCAACAGGAAGTAGTCTAGAGAACTATGCCCACATTTCAAAAAAATGGGTTATAGATATTTATTGTCTCTAAAGGGGAGTTGGTTACAAGTTGTAACTGGTCATAGTCAGGAAAAAGGCTAAACAAAAGAGTTAAATTCAAAGACTTTTGTCTAAAGGAAAAAATGGGGATCAAATATGGAAATGATAGGATAAAAGGATAAATTATTAAATCTACTTTTAAACCAAAAACAACTACTAGCCTTAAGTATTTTACATTGGTATGGATTTTTGTACATTAAAACAAATTTAAAGTTAATTTTGTTATACTGTATGCTTCTACTCTTGTTTGGGTTATTGTGTTCATGTAACTCACTTAAAAGTGTAATGTATAATAAAAAATACAGATTAATAGTTATCTACAATACTCTAACTTATAGTCATGTTAGTTATGTTTTCAAGTTCATAAACAGATATATTTAGATAGATGGTCTTCAAACACTTCAAAGACATACATAATATGATATTTAATACATTTAATAACCTAAGGCTTTTCATGACAGTGAGATGCATCTGCTCCTGGCGGCACCAACCTACTTCAGAGAAGATGATGGGCTTTAAAGAAATTGCATATAGAGTTTTCTTTCTTTATGACAAAAGCTATCCATGTTCGCAAAGAAACTTTCTTTGCCTCAGTTGCTGAAAGTTACTATCCAAACTAGACCAACAGCATGTAAGAAAGGTGACTACTAAACTTTGCCAAGACAAGGTAGAACAGTCCTTCACAATTCCCTGCTTCATAGGAAAGTCTGTCAGATATACTAGGCCTGTAGGCCAAAGATAGATGCTCCAACATTGTAGAGGAACTCTGGGTGACTGTTCAGGCATCCTGAGTGTCATTAGGTAACATTTCATCATTCTGGGGTATTTGATGGAGTTGAAGACTAAATAGTTATAGTCTTAGTTATGATGGAAAGCAAATTAGGTATAAAACTTTAGACTCACTAAACTAAGGTAGATAATAGAGTATGCTGTCTAATTTTGCCAAATACAAATAGACTGGATATTATTGCAACTATAATTCTTACTTAATAACTGTTTTTGCTGTATATACCTTTACTATGTTAAAATTAAAACCTTTTTAATTAGACAAGAGAGGAGAAATGCCATGGAATAATCCTCTTGAACACTGTAAAGATTTATCACTTGAATTGGTTTAATAAAAAGCTAATTGGCCGGTAGCCACACAGGAAATATAGGAGGGACAACCAAACTAGGATCATGATGGGAAGAGGAAGGGTGGAGTCAGGAGAGATGCCAGCCAGCCTCTGAGGAAGTAGGAGGTAGAGAAATGAGGCAACAAGCCATGAGCCGTGTGACAAAGCATAGATATGAAATATGGATTAATTTAAATTTAAGAGTTGGCTAGTAGCAAGCCTGAGCTATTGACTGAGCATTTATAACTTATATAAAGTTTCTGAGTCAGTTATTTGGGAAGCAGCTGCTGGTTAATTAGGAATAGGCCATTGGGACAGGAAAACGTCATTGAGAGAAAACTTAATTAATCCTTTCTGTGGGTAACTATTCTCCACTTGATGGTTACCTTCTGTCCCACACCTCCACACTGGGAACCAAATCATCAACACATGACTTCTTAGAGCCACACCAAGATCACAGCAGTGTGTGAGTCCAGTCTCCAGGATGTCATATCCCTGTGTCAGGCTTGTTCCTGAGCAGAGAGAGTTGGCAGCTCCCTGATGCCAGCAGTGGAGGGGTTGGGTCACCTCCTACAGTTTCATGAGTATGGGCACCTTGTGGCGGGGGGTCTGTGGTGTTACCTGAATTAGAGGGGTATTGTTCAGCAGTCTTTCCCTCCTGGTCCTTTGGTTTGACATAATAAATGTTTCTGGCTATTTTTATCTGTGATCAGGGGTGACCGCCTGCAAGCCACACTGCCCCCTGGTGGCAGACCCTAATTGAGAGACAGTCTTGGATGCAATGTCTTGAGGAGTAGGCACTGGGTGAGATTTGAGAGAAGGCAGGAGGAGGTGCCTTCAGAGCAAACTAGCACAGTAATCTGAAGTTTCAGGTACCCATGGCCCAAAAACACTAAAAGAAAAATTTCCATAATGAACAACTTATAAGTTTTAAAAAATTTTGTTGTACAGTGGTAAGGGTAGCTTACTGGGTAACAGCACTTGCAGGACTTCAAAGGACCTGAGTGCAGTCCCCAGCACCCACGTCAGGCAATTCACAAGCTTTGTGACTGCATTCTGGGGGATCTAACGTCCTCTTTTGGCCTCTGAAGGCACTGCATGTATGTGCTCCACATAAATACATACATGCAGGATAAACACTAATACACATGATATAAAATAAGTAATATCTGTCTGTCTGTCTGTATGTATGTATGTATCGATCTATCTGTCTGTCT
>LOEQ01007431.1:19834-32804 GCA_001685075.1 Bramus lutescens | reverse complement strand
CCCGCCCCTCGCCCCTCCTCGTTCTTTCCCCTGTATCCATCCCCCATGTCTCTTCCTCATCTCTCTACCTCTCCTTCCCATTGCCCCTTTCTCCGACCTGCTCTCCCTATGCCGCTCAGGAAAGCCTCTCGAATTCTGAGGCACATTCTCATTTCAAAGAAACATTTATTATAATTTTAGCATAAAATGCCTTCTTTATAGGAAATTTTAAAACTCAAAGTAAGACCTAGGGATAAAAAGACCAGTCTCCAGTCCCCGGGACACACTATTGACGTGGTGAGTGCCTACCCTGTGGCAGGCTACGCAGACTGACAACCTTGTCCCCCGGGGACGACCTGACCTCGATACGCAAAGCGTGGGACCCGGGCGGCGCCGGGAGGGGAGGGGACAGGGCGGACGGGCTACGCAAACTCCGCAGTCTCCCAGGCTGTGCGGTTTGCGGGAAGGTTGGGGATGGGTGCCTGCTTTGCCGGCTGGAGAGGTCTGCAGGCGATGGGCCCCGGGACTCAGTCCACACTGCTGCGGTCAGCAGGAACCACAGGAACACCACCTTCCCAGCTCTGGCCTGCATACGCCACCGACTAACCAGAACCCCGTGGTCTGGGCACGGAGAATGTCTCAACAAAACCGGGGAGGAGAAGGGTGGAAGGATGGGCAAGACTAGAGAGAGGGAAAGGAGAAAGGAAGGGTGGGAAGAAGGATGGGGTGGGGGCAGAGAGCAGGAGAGAGAAACACAGTGAGACACAGAGAGAGTGGAGGAGGCGCGCAAGGAGACACAAGCCCTACTTCATTCCCAGGTTCCTACCTAGTCCAGACCTCGGAACCTCAGGCAGCACGGTCACTTTAAACTGTGGCAGGGCGACCTGAGTGATTTAGTCAGTTCCCCCAACCGACAGGCGGCCTCGCCGGTCCCAGATATCAGGCAGATGGACAGCAAATGTCATCTCTGGATCTCTGTGGGGCGCCTGCGGCACAGAAATTGCTTGTTCTTTTNTTTTTTTGGTGTAGTTTTAGTTTAAGTTGTTCTTAGTCACCCAGAGTAGGGCTGAGCCTCACGGCTCTAACTCCTCCTAAGGACAAGGTTCTGCTCCAGCAACAAGTGGTCATGTAGAGTAGGGGGCGAGGCAGCTGAAGGAAAAACCTCTTCGGTGACTTACGGATATGTTGTTGTTTGTTTTCAACTCTTGGGCTCTTTTACTCTTTGTTCTTTGCTCTTGGGGGGAGGGGCGCCGCCCAGCTCCCAAATAAATCACAAATAAATCTTTTTTATAAATGCAGGGCCTTAGCTTGGCTTGTTTCTTGCCAGCTTTCCTTAACTTCAGTTACCCCATCTACCTTTTGCCTCTGGGATTTTTTTCTTTTATTACTCTTGTATATATTACTTTCACTCTTACTCCGTGGTTGGCTGTGGCTGGGTGGCTGGCCCCTATCGTCCTCTCTCCTTGTTCTCTTCTTCCTTCCTTTCTAATGGTCTTCTCCTTCTGTTTATTCTCTCTGCCTGCCAGCCCTGTCTATTCTTTCTCCTGACTTGCTGTTGGTCATTCAGCTCTTTATTAGACCAATCAGGTATTTTAGACAGGCAAAGTAACACCGCTTCACAGAGTTAAACAAATGCAACATAAAAGAATGTGGCAATCTTTGCATCGTTAAACAAATGTTTCACAGCATAAACAAATGTAATGCATCTTAAATCAATATTCCACAGGACACAGTTGATGGAAACAGACACCAAACACACAGACGTATAGAGACACATAGGACACATACATACAGACACAGGACACACTCAGACACACACACACACACACACATAAACATACATACAAACACAGACACACAGACATAAATACACACGCAGACACAGGTTGAAATACATGCAGACACACAGACACATATACACAGACGCAGAAACACATGAGAAAACAAAGAGACACAGACACACATACATACATGCACATAAACACATGAACACACACAAACACTGACAGAAACATGCACAAAGACACACAGACTTGCAGACACACAGAAGCATATGAACACACAGGCACACACACATACAAAGGTTATGAGTGCCTTGGAGGGATTGCTTACAAAGCACCCATAAGTGCTAAGCTCTGAAGCTGTCCAGGTCCCTGACACAAGCATTTTCAGAGGTATTTTCAGAGGCCTCCCCAGTGTTCCCTGGCACTTCAAACCAGAACTTGTGAAACTTCCACTTGTGATCCTTTCCCCCTGAAGAGGTTTTGCACAGCCATAGGTACAAAGGCATATGAATGAGATCTATAAAATCAATTTTTTCTGATAACAAACCATACAGAAATTTATTTTAAAATGTCTTTGGTAAACCTATAATTTAACCATTTATTAAAAACACCCCAACATTTCCATGCTAATAAGATAAATGTATTTATTTATTTTTACATTAAGAATTAAAATTTGGGGGCTGGAGAGTTGTCTCAGTGGTTAAGAGCACTGGCTGCTCTTTCAGAGGTCCTGGGCTCATCTCCCAACACTCACACAACAGCTCACAACTGTCTGTAACTCCAGTTCCAAGGGATCTGACATTCTCACCCAGACACACATGCAGGTGAAAACCTATGCACATAAAATATAAATACATAAATCACTAAAATATTTTTTCAAAAGAATGAAAATTTTAGCTGGGCTTGGTGGCTCAAGCCTTTAATCTCAGCACTGGAGAAGCAGAGGCTGTAGGTCTCCGTGAGTTTGAGGCCAGCCTGGTCTACATAGCAAGTTTCAGGACATCCAGAACTATATTGTGAGACTCTGTCTCAAAACCAAACAAACAAAACTTTTCAGGGCCAACTGAATTTTTTAGATTTTTAAAATATATTTGTGTGTCTGTGTGTCTGCCACAGGTGGATACTCATAGAGGCCAGAAGGGGGCTTTAGACCCCCTGGAGCTGGAGTTCTGAGTTGGTTCATGCAGGTGCTGGACATGGAACTCAGGTCCTGTGAAAGAACAGCAAGTTCCCTTAACAGCAGGTGGCTCTCCAAGTCACTCAGCTGATATTTTCTAGTTGCTGACAGCAAAAATGCCACTTCACATGAGTAAAACGGCAGAAAGATGTCTCTGGCCATTTCAAAAATTTCTGGAAATCCTATCTTAATATCTACCCCAAATCCACTGAATGTTATTTATAAAATGAAATGTGATCAACAAGTCAAGTAGCAATTAAAAAAATATTCTAGCACAATTCAATATAAAGAGCAACTAATTTGCTCCAGACCGAGGAAAATCAATAGGAAATAGTAAAAGCCTTTACTTGCGTGTGTAATTAAACTGGTATGTTTATATAAGAGAAGAGAACTGTGTGTATGCAATCAAATTAATGCAGTTCACAACATGCAGTAGTCTTCTATCTGAGCTGAGTCAGCGAGACGTTGGCTGGTGCTTGGTGCATGTGGACTGCAGCATGCATAATCCAGTCTGCAGTGAGGTGCTGTGAGGCATGGCACATGTGCACTGCAGTGTGCAGAACCCAGTCTGCTGTGAGGTGCAGCTCAGCATGGCACACGTGCACTGCAGTGTTCAGAACCCAGTCTGCAGCTTGGCATGGCACACATGCACTGCAGTGTGCAGTACCCAGTCTGCAGTGAGGCATGGCGAATGTGCACTGCAGCGTTGATTTCCTAGCCTGCAGTGAAGTCCCATGCTGTAACCTGGATGAGCACTGATAGAATCACCTTGGATTCATTATGAGTTTGATTTTGAATTACTTTTTGTGTGTCAAACATTAAAAGCTTTTTGCTGTTACCAACTTTAATGACTCTCCATATTCAGTTAGGTGCCCGATATGTTGTTGCAACCCACAGTGTAAGAGGCTGTAGCTTGGAGGTAGCAAGAGGATTGGCTGGGTAAAAGCACCTCCTGGCAAGCCAGGCAGCCTGCCTTGGATCCTGGGAACTCACAGTGGAAGGAGAGAACTGACTCCCAACAGCTCACCACACACGCGTGCCTTGACGTGACTATGACCATAATCACACGCAATAATAATTGCATATAAATAAAACTCTTAAAAGAGGATGGGGGGAATAGCTCAATGGTTAAGAGCACTTGCTGCTTTTGCAGAGGACCTGGGTTTGGCTCCAAGCACCTAGATGGTGGCTCACAACCGCTTGTAACTCCATGGGCACTTGCACAGACATAACCCCGTACATAGACCCAGGCACGCATACACATAAAAATGAATGAACGAATAAATCTTTTAAAACTATTTAAGAAAAAGAAGTCGGGCTTTACACTACCTCTGTGTGGCCTCTAGCAATGCACTGTTGGGTAGCTGTAGTCCCAGGATGTGGAGGGCAGAGGCAAGACATCCTCAGCTGTGAGAGTGTGAGAGCAAACTGGGAAATATGACACTGTCTCAAAAAGCGAAAAGAATGAAAACCCATCTCCAGATTATGTTGTGTGCATGTGTGAGTGCAGGTGTGCAGGCCTGTGTGTGGAGGTCAGAAGTCAACCGCAGGTGCCCTTTCTCAGCTGCTGTCCACACTGATTTGTGGTTGTTGTTTGTTTGGAGACAGGTTCTTATATAGCACTGGCTGGCCTGGAAATTGCTTTGTAGACCAGGCTGGCTGTGGACTCAAAGAGATCCTCTTGCCTTTGCCTCCTGAGTGCTGGTATTAAAGTCACATACTACACCTGATAGTTACTTTTGAGATAGTTTCTCACTGATCTGGAGCTCAACAAGTAGGCAAGGCTGGCCGCCACGAGCTCAGGATCCTGTTTCTCTNNNNTTTGCTAGCCCTGGGATCCCAGGTAGGCATCCACAGTGGCTGTTTCAGGCGGTCTTTGAGGACTGAACTCAGCCCTCATGCTTTTCAATAAGCATGTGCAGACTGAACATCACCACAGACCTGGGGGATTTAAAAACATTTTTTTTTATGAATGGATGCTTTTCCTACATGTTTCTGTGAACCACATGGGTGCCTGGTACCTATAGAAGCCAGAAGAGGGACAGATCTCCTGGGACTGGAGTTGGAGAGTTGTAAGCTGATGCATGGGTGCTGAGCCACCTCAGCAGCCCTAGGAATACAACAGAAGTGCTGTGCACTCAGGGGTGGCGCTGTGTCTAGGGAACAGGGGCAAGAAAAAGAAGAGCACACCCAGGACAAGCTTGTGTTCAGGGCTGCCGAGGACAAAGCCAGGACCCAGCACACACTAAGCCGTACTCCTGGCCCTGTTCTGTGCAGCCCAGCCTGCCTCCAGCTCACCATCCTCCAGTTGCAGATTCCCAATGTCAGGAATTATAAGAATTTTATGCAAATCTGCCTACGAGTGTTACCTGAAAACGTAAGCATTTTCCAGCATGTGGTTGGCTGGGTTCATGGAGAGGAAACTCATCTGTGCGGAGCAGACAGTAGAGATGACGGAGACACTGCTCTAAAGGACTGCTGTGTACTGTGGACACGGGCTAAATTTAAGCTCCTTAACATGCTCCCGGACTCACCTCTGCTTTCCTTTGCTGGAAGTACTTTCCAGCAGAGCACAGACATGTTTTTGTCTCCAAGTATTACTATTTTATTTTACTTTATTTTATTTTATGCGTACCGCTGTTTTGCCTGCATGTTCATGAATTGTGTGCATGCAGTTCTTACAGAGGCCAGAAGAGGGTGCTCTAGAACTCAGGGAACAGATAGGCATGAACCACCATGTGGGTGCTGGGAATTGAACCTGGGTCCTCTGGAGGAGCAAGTGCTCTTAACTTCCAAACAACTTCTCCAGTCCTAATCTATAAATATCTTGAGACACACAAAGAGATAAGCATTTTAAAACTAAAATGTTTACACTTTCATCACACCTGGCTAAATGATGCCCCTCCCCTCTGTGCAATGCCGTTTTGAAGTCTACTGCTAGTTTCATCATGTAGCAGGAGGCACATCTCTGACAGTCAGTCTCCAACTGTATGTCCCTACAGCTTCCTACAAGGCAGGACAGTGGAGGGGGACGTCTTGTCCCATTCACTGAAATTCTCCAGTGAAGCATCTCTCAGGAAGATGATACTGAGTTTATTTTGGAAGAAGTTTATAACAAGCCTGGATCATGCCTGAGAAAAAACAAATGACAACAGAAGCTAGTGAGGACGAGTGGAGGAAGGAATCCCCTTTTACTGATTGTGGGAATCAGCGTGCAGCTTTCTCAAAATGAAGATTCAACTAGATTTGGGCAAGCTATTTTGCCTCTGAACATGTGCCCAAAGGAGTCCAAATGATCCATCACAGCTACCTGCACACTGATGGGGATTAGCCATAGGATTACCCGTGGGTGATTAGCCAACATGGAGTCAGCCAAGGTTCCCATCAGTTGATGACTGCATCAGGAACACTTTGAGTGTGTTCACAGCAGAGATCTCTTCAATTATAAAGACCTAACTTGTGCTATTTGCAGGAGATAGATGGAACCAGAATCATCATGCTAAACAAATAAAGCCAGGCTCAGAAAGTCAAATATCACATTTTCTCTTGTCTGCGGAACCTACATGCTCATGCAGGACTCTGTGTGTGTGTGTGTGTGTGTGTGTGTAACATGGAAGCAGTAGAGGGAAAAGAAAGGGCTCTAGAGTGCAGGGTGGGGGCTGAAGAGTGTGCAAGACTCTCCGCTCTGTAGAGTGAGTGTGGAATGATAACAGAGTTAGAACATGAGCAGAGTGGGCTTGGATAATGCTGACCCTTACTAACAAGGAGAGCGACCGTGCACATCCACTGGAGAGTGTGCGCATCTCCCTGCTTCTTCAGCTGTGCTCCCGCCTCTCCAGTCACATCAGCTGATGACCCCCACGTCTCTGCTTTTGTCCATCCTTTGGTTTAACATTTTCAGAATTGTTTTTCTAATGACTTGTCATCCATATTCCTGAAGATTACCCCTTTGGAATTGTATAATTCAGTGGCCATTAATTCATTTAACAAGGTGCACTGCACCATAAGCAGTGAACCCAGGCCTGTCCCCTATTCCCTCAGTGAATGGCCTGCTCACCTAGGTCTGCCATATGCTGCAGTTTGATCACTCTGGTCTGTCTAAGATTTGAAATCAGGAAGTGGGAGTCATCCAGCTCTGGCCACAGCTGATCTACTTCCTCTCTGAGAAGTGGGCTAATAATACACAGCCTTTTTCATTTAGAACAGGGCTGTCCAGGGTCATCTGTGTTGTGTGAGTTGGGAGCTTGCTCCTTTTATTGACCATGTGATTGTTGTGGGATATTTGTACACTATGTATTGCTGTGACTGGTGTAATAAAAGGCAGAATGCCAAATAACTAGACAGGAGAGTCTAGGCAGAATTTCCGGGCATAGAGAGAGAGTGCTGGGAAGAACACTGTGGAGTCAGCAGGCAGACAAAGAGGAAGCAGGATGAGCAACATGGAGATGTGGTACCAAGCCTTGTGAAAGACCATAGATTAAAAATATTGGTTAATTTACGTTATAAGACTAGTTAGAAACAAGTCTAAGTTAAGGCTGAGCTTTTATAATTATTAATAAGTCTCCATGTCATTATTTGTAGACTGGCAGTCCTGACAAAAAGGATCTACTACATATGGCATCCAATGTGAGGCTCAGACATCCAAATAGAGGGCCAGAGAAAGCTGCAAGAAGTTCTGGGCAAGGACCTGGATGTGGCTTCCTAGTACTGCAGTCTCTCAGGCAGGCAGAGGAGTGACTACTGGCCGCTTCCTGCAATCTTGAGCTAGCCACTAGCGCTGAACCACACTGTGGATGGACTGGCCTTTTACATTTGGTTCACATGGTCAAAGAACGCAACAGACACACAGAAAGCCAGGTTCAGAAACAGAAAATCCTCTCAAAAGATATAGTATGCCTGGAAAGGTATTTAGTTGCTGAACAAATAAAGAAAAAGGATATAGAAAGTCATATAAAATAGTTTAAAAATAAGAAAGTCTTTAAAGAGAGAATAAAGTAATATAAAAATAAACCATATAAGGATAGGAAATATGACAAGAAGTTTGGACAGCAGCTGCTGGAAGGCATTGGATTGTGGAAGGGACTGCTGAATTAGACCAACCTATACACTTTAGGGATGTCTTAGCTTTAGAATGGAAGTTAGACAGTGTGTTGTATTGAGGAAGAGGCTGTGCTTTTGCTTCCTCAGGAAACAAACAGCTATGGATTCTTTCAAAATTAATAAAGATCAAATTTAGTCGGGGAGACATCCTAAGGATCTTATCTGAGATATGAGGGAGGAAGCCAGGAAAGACTACAGGACAGGCGGCATGTATGCTGATCCCTCTGCATTGGAACAGTTCTGAGACTGAAAGGGAGAAGACAAATCTTGTGAGTTACAGAGTCCTCATGACATATTATCACATGCCATCCTTTCATATGGATGGATAGAGATTTATATTATAGTTTGGTTATACAGTCCAAATGGACATATAAAGTTAAGAGATGCCTTTTACCTACCCAAACATAAAACAAAAAATCATCTTTAACTGACTTGTACACACTACACACTCCATATCTGTGTTAATGCATACATGTATGTTACTTTTAAAAGTCTGTGTGTTTCAGAACAAAAATACCAGACTCCAATAAAGGCAAACAGTCCAGGTGATCCAACCTCTCAGAATGTTTCTGTTGTAGCTTCCTCAAAATTCTGTATCCAGAACAACTTCAAGCTGCTAGCTGAGATGAGTCTCCCTCACAGACCACTCCAGCCAGGATTTCAATAAACTCTACACTTTCCATCACACAGAGACTAAACAATATATATATATATATATTGCACGTATACATAATATATATTACAGCTAGCTCTCCCACGACTTTATCATTATCCCAATTTTCTCGGGGTTCCCTAAGATGATATTATTCCCAGGCAACAGGAAGCACTGTAAAAAATATGACTCCCACTTTCCCAAGAGGTGGGGTTAATGCTTTCTGGTCATCCAGTGGATGTTTGTCCTTGTTTAGGGGGGTTAGTTGCAAGTTGTTATTGGTAATGGTCCAGGAGGAAACCAAGCAAAGGAGATTAGATTCAGGGGAGATAAAGAAATGATAGGATAAAAGGGTAGATTATTGAATCTGCTTTATACTAAAAACAACTATTAATCTCAAACATTTTATATTAGCATGGATTTTGCATATTTTTACAAATTTAAGGTTTTTTGTTTTAACATACTGTATATATGTTTCTACTCTTGTTTAAAGTATTGTATTGCGGCTCATTTTAAAATATAATGTAAAGTTCTAGTCCTTAAAGGCTATTATTAAAAACTATTTAGGATAATTAAAAATGTAGGTTAGTAGTTAGTCATCTTTTGGTCTGTCAGTTTATAAATAATGACACAGAGACTTATTATTAATTAGGAAAGCTTGATCTCATCTTAGGACTTTTCCCAACTAGCTCTTATAACTTAAATTAACCTGCTTTTATTAATCTACACTCTGTCATGTGATTTGTTACCTTTCTTCCATTCTGTATGTCCAGTTTCTTCAGTGTCTCAGTGATATCTCTGCCTCTCTTCTTCCCAGAGTCCTCTCCCTGGAAGTTCTGCCTAACTGTTGGCTTTCTTTATTAAACCAATCAGAAGGCGCCTTGACAAAGACACGTCCTCACAGTGTACAAAAAGATTCTCCCACAATCCCAGGGTTCTGAGGAGATCCAGTGAGGCAGGAGAGCAGGGTGGAGGTGGAACAGGATGTGGGGACCACAGGGCACAAGGACCTTGCTGGGGTGATGGCATACTCAGGAACTGTCTGAGTGGATGACCCAATAGAATTTGCACATTTCAGGCTAAACAAGTCAGACCTCAGGAAAACCACCTAAAACAGTAACTTGTGGGGCTGGGAAATGGTCTGCTGGGTGAAGACGTGCTTGTCATGTGAGCAGGAAGGCCTGTGTCTGTACAGTTACCTGACACAGTCTTGGGGGAGTAGAGATAGGGTGTCCCTGGGACTTGCTGGCCAATCAGCCCAGCTGGATCTACAAGCTCCAGGTTCAGTGAGAGACCCTATCTCAGTAAATAGGGAACAACTGAGGTTATTTCTGGCTCCTGCAACACACACACACACACACACACACACACACACACACTAAATATTAAGAAGTAGTTTTTGTGAACCCCAGCTGAAGTTGCAGCTCCAGGCACCTCATCCAGGTGTGAGCATCTCAGGAGGAAGAGGTCACTGGACACACTCTATCTTGCCCTGCAGGATGCCTGGTGAGGTTGCTGACTTTGGCCAACTGAGCACACCACACTCTTCCTTCTTGGCCAAGTTCCAGGTTCTCCTTGTTATGTGTGTTCATCCAGTGTGTCATTTGTTCTTGTGGGCTTGGGTCCCCTTACCTAAAGCTTCTCAAGAACAAAGGCTGTGCTGGAATCCCATCTGCCCACCCTGCAACTTCATCTCCCAGCGCATAAAATAGGAAAGGGCCCAGAAGGCCTGGGAATCAGGGTTGTGTGTTCTCAGTTGGGGAGAAAGTCCCAATGATTTTGGAGGGCTTTGTCACCAGAGTGAATGGACCACTGTGAAATGGAAAACTGCATTTTAGCTCTTCCAGAACCCACAGGCAGGAGCTGTGGGCTGGCTAGGTCTACGGATGCCAGGGTCTGCTCTGTGAGGGTGTCACAACGTACTGGTGCATCTGGGCTCATGTCCCTTGCGGACATCTGCCTTTCACTTGTGAGTGGCAAGTTCTCACGACACTTGTTCTTCAACCAGAACTGCTCCCTGTTGGCCTCCGCCCTACTCTTTCTGAGTCTGCTGGAAAATCATCTGAATAGAGACTTAAGGGACAGGTTAGCCTCTTCTTGGGATACCTGGATCTGGATCTGGTGCTTGAAACTATAGCAGTTCTTTTGTGATAAGTAGGGAAACCATCTGAGGGTGAGAGACAGAGCAAAGAAAGAAAAACGTCTGGTCCCTTGGCACTGTCAAGGATCTGAGGAACCAGAGCCTGTTATGGAATATTTGTACACTGTGTGAAGATGTGTTTCTGTGATTGGTTTAATAGAGAGCTGAACATCCACTAACTAGGCAGGAGGTATAGGCAGGACTTCTGGATAGAGAGAGGAATAGGAGGAGATAATCAAGACACAGGAGTGATGCTAATGAGACATGCAGGGAGTTGGGCACGCATAATGAAAGAAAGGTAAAAAGCCACATGGAAAAATGTAGATGAATAGAATTTAAGGCATAAGAACCAGTCAGGAACAAGTCTAAGCTATAGGCTGAGCTTTCATAATTAATAAGTCTCCATGTCATTATTTGGGAGCTGGCTGGCGGGACAGAAGAAGACTCATTACAGCAGCCTCTTTCCTACCTGTCATGTGTGACAGAGGCGTGTGGCTACATGTGGGAACCTGAGAATGGCCTGGGAGTCCCTTATGTCTTGCTCTCTGGGGGCCAGGAACCTCAGAGGCTGCCCTGCTCCAGGCTGACCACAGGCAGAAGCCAGACAAAAGCATCTACTGTGGGCAGCCGTTGCTTGTTGGTGAAATGCAGGGTCACAGGTCACACAAAGTGTGGATGGGGAAAGGCTCAGAGCTCTGGGGTGTGTGTATGTGACCATGTGTAGAGAGGTCATGGCTGAGGGCCCCTTTCTGAGGCTGAGGGACCCGAATCACCATATGGGTGAGAGGGTGACCACAGCTGCCAGAGTGAGACAGGTCCCTGAAGCAATCAATGACAGGGACTGGCACAGCCAGATGGCCCAGTCAGAGGAAAGGGAGCAAGCTTGGCTGTTTTCCCTGTGACCAATTTCCTGCCTCTGTGCATTTGAAGCTCCCACTTCTGAGGGGCTGGGGCTATTTTCTCCTCAGGCTGGATAATCAGTGCTCCGACTACAGCACAGACCATGGAAGACTTGCTCATGAGACAAGACGAGACAGAAAACCAGTTCTCACAATGTTTGCTAGAAACAGTTTCACTATGTAGTCCAGGGTGGCCTTGAACTTGTAATCTAAAATGCTGGCACCACCAAACCTACAGAAATTAAATTAAATTCTTAAAACTCTGGCAAAATAAGCAACATAGCTACACGACTTCACCCGTGTGTAAATGGACATTTCAGTGGTGACTCTCCAGCCTCCGCCTCTAGGCCTTTGTCCCGTGTGAAGCTCAAACTGTGTCCATCTCCCCTCCTGATGCCTGCCATCTGCCCACTTCAGAGAGCTCAGACAGCTGAATCACACAGCATTTATCTTCTGGGACTGGATCCTTTCATTACACACAATGTCTTCAAGCTACATCCATGCCATAACAGGTGTCCCAATCTCTTTCTCTCTCCCCTTCTTCCTCCTCTCCCCTGCATCTCTCTCTCTCTGTGTGTGTGTGTATGTGCATGTGCGTGTGAACACACACCTCTGAATGTGCCTATGGAGACCCATAATTGACTTGGTGTCCTCTGTCATGCAGTGTCTTGTGTTTTGAGACGGGGTCTCTCATCCTGGAATTCCTGTTTTGACTGTCCTGGCCAAGAGATCTGGAATCCTGCTGGCTTTGTCCTTGTTCCCAGCACGGTGTTACAGACCCCTGCTACCACACCAGGCTTTCGGATGAGAACTGGGTCCAAACTCAGGTCCTTTGACAGCTTGTGTGGGAAGCGCTTGACCGCTGAACTGTCTCCCCAGCTCCTCAGTTTCCTTTTCTAAGGCTTTTCTGTCACTTCTGGCATTCGCTATGTCTCCCAAGTGGGCCTTGGCCTCCTGGCGCTCCTCTTGCCTCTGCCTCCCAAGTGCTAGGATTGCAGTGTGTGCTACCAGACCCACAATTCCCTTTCCGCCGGCAGAGCCGCTNCAAGTTCCCAACAGGGCTTGGGGCCCTGTGTGCTGGTTGGATTGGTTGGCCTGATACACTCTAGCGCCATCCAGGAAGAGGGGATTTGAAGGAGGAATTGCCCCCATCACGCTGGCCTCCAGGCACATCCGCGGGGGTTTTCCTTTGATTGGTGTGTGGCCGGTGGTCCCTGGTGGTGAGAAAGCAAGCTGAGC
>LOEQ01007431.1:8766-19568 GCA_001685075.1 Bramus lutescens | reverse complement strand
TCACAACCATCTGTAATGAGGTCTGGTGCCCTCTTCTGGCCTGCAGGCATTCACGCAGACAGAATATTGTATACTAAATAAATAATTAAAAAAAATTCCTAAAGCTAGCCACCAAGGTCTGTTCCCTTGTCTGGCCACTTCCCTCTCCCAAGGCTGGCTACCAAGGTCCAGCTACCAAAGTCTTGAAGTCCAGAAATCTAAAGCCCCCCTCCCCTCACCACCCTTTGACTCCCTAATGAACCTGTACAATCAAAATCAAACACCTCATCCTATCACAGGGTTTCCCTTTCCCCCCTAATAAACTGGCGTCTGCTTTTGGGCCACATTTGTCTCCTCCACTCAGAGTCAGTCCTTTGTCCCTCAGAGAGCATCCCTCCCTCCTCTCTTCTGCCCCTTTTCTCCCCTCTCCCCTGGCTCCTATCCCCTGTCTTTGTCCCTTCTGGGGCAAGTCTCCTTTGCACTGAGAACTCGGTCGTGGTGTGTCCTGTGCTGCCTCTGGTCCTCTCACATCAGGCTGCTCTCACACCGGCAATCCTCCTGCCTTGGCTGGGGTTACAGGTATGCCACCACGCCCACTGGGAGAAGAAGGGTAAGAGAGGCATCTTTTAAACTGGGATTCAAAGCCGGTGTAGCTGGTCATGGAAGTGCTGGGCACTGCTGGTCTGCACTGCTAACTGTGTAGACACAGTTTTCTGGGAACTGTCACCACTGGATACACACTGGACTGTGTAAAAGCACAGCCTTCACCCCACTTAAGTTCTGGGTGGGGCTAGGCAGCAGGCAGGCTCTGAGCTCCATCACCAATGCTGCAAGAAAGAAAGAGCTTCCCCTTCTCCCTGTCATTTCTCTTCTAGCTTATATTAATCTCAAGAGGATTTTCAAGTTATTATGATTGTTCTCTAAATTCTTTCAACTCATTTTGGATTGTTAAAAGCTTCTTTTAAACTTGCCAGTTGCAGTGGTGTGCACCTTTAATTCAGCACTTGGGAGGGAGAGACAGGTGGATTTCTGTGAGTTTCAGGACAGCCTGGGAACCTTTACCTCAAACAAAGCAAATGAATGAATGAATGAATGAATGAATACAGCACAGTAATGCAGCGCTAGGGAGGTGGAGGCTGGAGGATCATGAGTTCAAGGCCATCCTTAGCTACCGTACCCTCGGATACAAGAGAGGTTGCAAAAAAAGAAAAGACATTCCAGTTATGGTCAGAGCATGGTCCAAGAACAGAGTCGTGTGGAAATTCTGCATGCTTGTGAGAAAACTCCAAGAAAACAAGACAAGAGTCTTGTGGCCTCAGTTTCTTCGAAACTCAGAGTTGTTCTGGAATGTTTCCGTGCTTCTCCCTGGTGTGTCAGACAGGGGTGAGTTGACTTCCACTGTTGTTATTCACTTGTCTCTATGGAAAAGCAGGGTTTTTGCCACGTGAGGTTTGTCCTTGCAATTGTACCCTTTACTCAGGTGACTCTTCTTACCCCTCAGAGTATACACTGCCCAATGCGCTGAAGAAAGCTGGCTATTGCATGAGACCTTAGTCTGCCTAATTTTCAGGCCCTGCTCTCCCAGATTCACGCCTCCACCTGGAGTAGTAAATAGTTCTTCATTCTTCTCCACACCCATCAGTCTGCGGCCTCCTTCTGCTTTGCTTGTCTGCACACGATTTGTCCACACTTTGCCGAGTTCTTTTCTGGACAGTGGTGAGGATGAACTCAGGCATGTTGGTGACACCTAGCTCTTCCCATCAGCTGTAGACAGTCCTTCAAGCATGCGTATGACACTTGTCCTAGACTTGTCTTTTCTCTTGTCTTCTTGTTTGGTTTTGTTTCTCCAGACAGAGATTCTCTGTGTAGCCTTGGCTGTCCTGGAACCTGTTCTGTAGACCAGACTGGCCTTGAACTCACAAAGATCTGCTTGCCTCTGCCTCCCAAGTGCTAGGATTAAAGCTGTGCACCACCAATGCCTGACTTTTGTTTTCAAGACAGTTTCTCTGTGTATCCCTGGCTGTCCTGGAACTCACTATGTAGACCAGGCTGGCCTCAAAACTACAGAGATCCACCTGCCTCTGCTTCCCGAGTTCTGGAATTAAAGGTGTGCACCATGACCGCCCCGCTAGTCTCTTCTTTATATCTAGCAAGGAGCTTGTATCCTCTAACTCTGGGGCACTCAGAGTCTTGGCCCCTCTCCCTGCAGAACGTGCCTTGATCCCCACCAATCTGTCCCTTCCCCTCCAGTACTCATGCCAACGCCCACTCCCCACCCCTCGGCAGCCCCTTTCTCTTTTTAAGGGATCCATGGACACTGCATCACCTTGTCAGAGTCTAAATATTATCTGTTGGCTTTGGGTTCATCCCCTACCTCTTGACTTCTGGATGCTTCTGGGGAATGCAAGAGAAATAAGAACCCAACCCCAAAACAATACCACTCCCCTCCATCTGCCTCTCTCAAAAGATGTGTGGCCTTCCCCCAGGTGTGGCCATTGTCTGGGAAGCCCTCCTTACAGAAAATGTCACATTCGGTGGCACCATGGTTTATCATTCCGCTGGCTCCGCACAGACCCCGCACATGCATAGAAGCGAAGCCGGCTGCCCCTGCGGCTCCTGAGCTGTGCACTAGAGGGCGATGCTTGCTCACCCATAGGGCTGGGACTTGTCAGGTGGCACGAACAGGGCAGGCTCTGCATTTCCTTTGCTCCAGTTCTACGCTATGGGTGTTCCAGGTCTTGAAAGCCCAGGGACATCAGGCTGAGACAGTGTTCCTCGCTGCCCCCAGGGTCTGAGGGGGAGACCACCCCATTCAGGCCCTACATTGGCGTGCACTCTGAGGAGTAGTCAGGTGTGGGATCATCACCGAGGGAGGCCCAGAAACATTCAAAGAAGCTGTTAAAGTCAAACAATTTCTTTTTGCTGTTCGCAGCCCCCAGCATGAAGCCCCTCGGAGAGGTCTCTGTTTCTTTCCCTTCCTCCTGCCCAGAGCTGGGTGTCCCCAGCCACTGTCTTCCCCTTTCTGACTGTAGCTTTCCTGGTGCCAAAGCAAGTAGTGTGTGGAGCTCAAACAGGGCAGCAGGGTCAACTCTATGGGGAGGTCTTTGTGGCAGCCCAGGATTCTGATCTGGTAGGCTATGCGTTCTGTCCTATAATCCAAGGTAATCTTTAGATCTAGCTTTGCTGGAGCAATGTTAGAATCTGGTCTCAAACGAGAGCACCTTCTGTCTGAGGGTCCAGTGAGAGAAGGCTGTGCTGGGTGAGGGTACTGTCTATTCAAACCGCCAAGAGCCGTTTCCCACTGTCACTTGATGCCTGATGAAAGGGAAGTGTATTGGATGTACAAGGACTGACTGATGAGTTTTATTTAATTAGTATGCAGAGGGTGGGCTGGAGAATGGCCCAGTCAATAAAGTGCTTTCTCTGCAAGCCTGCAGACCTGAGTTCACATCCCAGCGCCCACAGAAAAAGCCAGGAAATGACAGTAAACCAGTAACCCGGGACTCAGAGGCAGATGCTCTGAGGGCTCACCGATCAGTCATTTTGGAGCTAATTGATGAGCTCCAACTTCAATTAGACACCTGGCTCACTCAAAATGGATCAGAGAGTAGTGTAGGACATGCTGCCTGACCTCTGATGACCTGCACACACATGCATGCATGGACACTCACACCTGCACACACACATGAGAACAACTGTATGCAATTTTAGATTGCCAATTAGAAAAAATAGTAATTTAAAAAGAAAATAGAATGCCTGGACAGTGGGTCCCTTATTAGGGACCCCTGTGGCAACCCAGTCCACAAGGTCTCTGGTCTTCTGGCTGTTTGAAGCTGTATGCTGTAAATGATACCAAAGAAGGAGCCCCAGGACAGCTCCAGTCAGTGCCCAAGCAGCCTCCCCAGGCAACAGGAACTTGCAGATCCTGACTATAAACGTGCTGACATTTACAAGCTATTGTTCACACCCCTAAAAGCACCTGACCCATGCCCATAATGGCATGTTTCACAATAGCCAAAGGCACAAGCCACCTGGTGAGTGGATCAACAAAATGTACCACAGAGTGAGGTGTGGTGGCGCTCACCTTCAATCTCAGCCTTCAGGCGCAGAGACAGGCAAATCTCGGTTAGTTCCAGGCCAGCCTGAGCTACAAAGCAAGTTCCAGCCTAGCCAGGGCCACATAGAGACACCCTGTCTCAAAAATAATCTATACATTTCCAACATAATATTACTCAACCTTAAAAAGAGAAGAAATTCTGGGGCTGTAGAAATGGATTAGCAGTTAAGAGTGTGCGCTGCTTTTGCAGAGAACCCGAGTTTGGTTCCCAGCACCCATGCTATGTGGCTAACAAACCACCTATAATTCCAGCTTCGAGGGACCACACTCACGTGTATACCACCTCCAGAATACAAAAATCCTATCATCCCTTTGATGGGAGTAGTCGAAGTTATAGAGACAGACATGGAGTGGTGGTTCACAGGGACTGGGTAGGTGAGGAGTTAGGGCTCAATGCAGAACAGATCGGTTTGGGGTGGTAAGTTCTGTAGATGGGTGGCTGTGACTAGTGCGTGCCGTAAATGCTCTTGGTATCATTGAACTGTGCACTTATAATAGAGAGAATGATGAATTTTATGCATATTTTACTTCAATTTGAAAGCGCAAAAGGTCCTCCTCTTTTAGGCAGTACACATGGAAGGTGACCAGGCATCATCCTCCCAGTCTCCTAGTCTAAGGGCAAAGACATGTGACATTGTATATGGCATGGGGACAACACACCAGAGAACTAGCTGCTTGCCTTAGAGAGCTTTCTTTCCTTTCTCCCGCAGAGAAGGAGGGGGCTTTGCCTGTCCCCTTTGTGCTGCCCTCCTGCTCACAGGGGGCCATCTACCTCCTTTTTGATCCCCACTCCCTGGCTTCCTTCATCAAAGTCTAATTAGCTGCTCTTAGCTCTATTCCTGGCCAGGTTGGAAGGCTCAGTCCCTAGTCTGCTTTCTGTTGCTATAACAGAAGGCCTGAGAATGGATATTTACTTTTAAAAATGTTTTGGGCTTACAACTGTCTGTAACTCTAGTCTCAGAGAATCTGACACCCTCTTCTGATCTCCATGGGCACCAGAAACACATGTGGTATATAGACATTCATGAGGACAAAGTACCCATGTGTGTTGTCTTAGTAGGGTTTTTTATTGCTGTGAAGAGACACCATGACCACGGCAACTCTTATAAATAAAAGCATTTAATTGGGGTGGCTTGCTTACAATTTCAGAGGTTCAGTCTATTATCATCGTGATGGGGAGCATGGTGGCGTGCAGGCAGACATGGTGCTGGAGCTGAGACTGCTACATCTTGCAAGCAACAGGAAGTCAACTCACTGTCACACTGAGGGAAGCCTGAGAAAAAGAGACCTCAAAGTCTTCCCCCACAGTGACACACTTCCTTGAACAAGGCCACATGTAAAATATATTTTTTAAAATCTTAAAACACAAAATAAAACCAGGCGGTGGTGATGTATGTATTTAATCCCAGCACTTGGGAGGCAGAGGCAAAGTTTAAGAACTGCCTGACCTACAAACCCAGTTCTAGGATAGCCAGGGCTATATAGAGAAGCCCTGTCTTGAAAAACCAAAACAACAACAAAACAAAAAAATACACACACACACAACCCACAAAAAATGTAGGTAAATGTTTCTTTCCCACAAGCCAGTTCTCAAATAACCAACATGGAGACTTAATATTAATTACAAATGCTTAGCCAATAGCTTAGGCTTATTACTAGCTAGCTCTTACATTTAAATTAACCCATTTTCTTATGTATACTTTGCCACATGTGTAGTGATGAGGTGAGCAGGCCCGCTTTTGTCACGCCCGGATCCCGCATGGCTAGCTTATACCCCGAAATAACAACACACAAATTGTNTGTTCTGTCTACTCCACCCACCTAAGGGCTGGCCTATCAAAAAGCCAAGGCAGTCTCTTTATTAACCAATGAAAGTAACACATAGACAGATAACCCACCTACATCATTTAACCCACCTACACACATGGCTTGGTACCTTTTCTCAGCATGACATGCCCATCTTTCTTCTCTCTGCATTTGCTTGCAACTCCTTTGATTTTGCCCCTCTTTTTCTAGCATTCTCTTAGTCTGCCTCTTCTGTCAACTCTTTTTCTGTCAGCTATAGGCCAGTTATTTATTAACCAATGAGAGTAATACATGTTCACAGTGTACATAAGGATTATTCCACAACAAAACAACCAAGCAAAAACTCCAAAATGACAAAAACAAACAAACAAAAATGAAAAACCCAGGCTTAGGCCAGGACGTCTATGTAGATGCTTGTGAGGGCTACAGGAGCTTCAGCTCAGGAGGGTGACTATGGACACCTCTCTGCACACTTCACTTTGGAACTGAGTAAGCGGCCAGGCATGCAGAACAAGCTCCCAGCAAGAGAAGGTTAGTCCATGGATGAGACCTGCACACTAACCCAGACCTGGGGCACCCCCTGCACTGCTACCAAAGTATATTTTTTTTGAGAGTCTAACTCTAATCTAGGCTGGCCTCAAATTCCTTGTCCTCCTCCAGCCTCAACCTCCTGAGTGTGGGTTAGTGGTTAGCCACCAGTTTTTAACATGAATTTTGGAAAGATAAACCACTGTTAAGCCATTGTCCCCACCACGACTTCTGCATGCTCTCCATGGCTGCTGTGAAGGTTCTTCTTTGTGTCATCTTGACTGTGTTTCGAATCACTATGGAAACACACCTGGCACGTTTAGGGAGGCATTTTCAAAAAGGTTTAACTGAACATGGGCAGCACCTGGGATCCACAGGCTGGGCTCTGGGACCTGAATGAAAAGGAGACACTGGGTGAGCACCAGCATTATGTATCTGCTTCCTGACAGTGGGTGCCATGTGCTGAAACTTTATGCTCAGAACTAGGGTGGTGGCCCATTCCGGTATTTTTAACACTCAGGAGGTTCAGATAAATCAGGAGCTCAAGGTCATCTTTGGCTACATTCGGAGTTTGAGGCTAGCCTGAGCTATATAGAACTCTGTCTCAGAAAAGGGGGAGTGTCTTCCTTTGAACCCTCCCAACTTCTAGAAGTTTCTTACTTTTTCTGAACAAATCTACTTTTGTTCTGCTAAAACAAATGGGGGAGAGAGAGAGAAAAAGAGAGGGGAGGAGAGAATCTCTCTCTCTCTCTCTCTCTCTCTCTGAGAGAGCATGTGTGTGGGTGAGTTTCCTGCACAGTACAGGTGGGCTGTGAGTTTAATGTCTGGGCATCAATGTCTATAGTAGCTAGCTGCCTTATCTGCAGGGGATCTGCTCTAAGACCCCCAGGGATGCCTGAAGCTGTGGCATTGTGTCTACTGTGTACACAGTGGTCTGTTTCATTGTGACACATTATTTGGTGCCTCTTCTAGCTAAAGTAGGCATTGACCATACATACCATCACCCTCACTTTCACTAGGCCTGTGACAGTAAACTAAGCTGAATGTGTTTTTCTTCAAAGTTCATAGGACACTAATTCATTCTATTTTTAAAATTATATTTATTTCATCATTTTTTGGTGTGTGGTGTACCTGGGGAGGGTACCCATTCCCAGGCATGCACATGTGTAGGCCAGAGCTGATGTCCGCTGTCTTTCTTTAGCAATTTTTCACTGAACCTGGAGCTCATGAGTAAATGAAAAAAATGAAATAAAAGGAGGAGGACACGACGCTCCTAAGGTATGGAGAAGATTTTTATTGTAGATGTAAGGGGGAAAGCAGGCAGAGAGGAAGAGCCCAGGCTGAACATGGCCAACAGACTAAACCAGACCATGAGTAGAGAGGTGGGCAAGTGGGGAAAGAAGCAAGACAGTAGCCACCAACCAAGAGAGGCCAAGAGACTGTCATAGCCAAAATGGGTGAGTTATGTCAAAGCTGCAGCCGGAGGCCATGTTGGTGTGTGTAGCCTGTGCTACTGCTGGAGACCATGGGGATGTCTGTGGTCTGGTGCCAACGTGGGCTAACTGCATCCACATAAAAGCTGAGAGAGCTTGGGAAGGAATTCTAGACATGAAAGAACAGAGTGAAGCACAGCTTCTTGGTAGCAGCATTTTCTCGGGTGGGCTCTGTTTGCTAGAGACAAGCAGAAGCTTGGCTCCTTTAAGACAGGCTTCCTGACTCAGCATTAGCAGCAAAAACTGCATAGCTCCTTTAAGAGCCAGATTCCTGGTTCATGCTGGCAGCACAAACTCTGGCTCCTTCGGGAGACCCTGCACTTAAATAGGGTTTGTGAACAGAGTGATACAAGTTGATTCATGGTGACAGACCCACTGCATCCCTGGAGCTGAGGTGGTGAGCATGGCTCACAGGGGCAGTGAATATACCTCTGCCATATTGGATAGGGTGGAGTCAACAGGCAGGGCCATGGAGTTGGCCCTAGACACACCCACTTTGCAATTTAAAAAAAAGGCACTCCTGGTCAGAAAATGATTACACAATAAAGACATATTTAGAGAAAAATAAACCTTTGAGCGGGTCACAGTGTGTTTAAAAATATGTATGTAGGCTTGTGTGAGAGAGAGAAAAAAATGCAGACAATTATAAAAAGAAGTAAAAACTAATTTAAAAGAGTACAGGCAGATATAAATTAAAGGAATAAGGATAAAAAAATGTGAAAAGTAATAGAGTAGAGAAAATAAGACATGTAAATACGGAATATACACAAAGAGTTTGGATTATGTATATTATTGTGTTTTCTTTAGATTATTTTAACTGCAGAGAGACATTTGATTTTGGGAGTTGTTAAGCTAAACCAACATAAAGGTATCTTGACTTCAAAATTTGATTCTAAGGATATGTTACTTTCTTTTGTTTCCACAGAAGATGAGAACCTATGGATTCCTTTCAGGATAATGTGGTTTAATGGAACAAGGCCCCACGAAAGGTCTCCCTGACCCCTAAAAATACTTCACCCAACAAACAGCAGAAAGTAGTTTGGAAAAAAACAACTCCCAAATTCCCAAAATGATTGTTTATAAATGTTTGTTTTCATTTAAAGGGGAATATGTTGTAGAGATGAATACTTTGCACTCGTATGAATCTTGGTCTATTGATACAAGTTTAAAGTAGATTTTGTTACACTGTGTATATGTATTTCTGCTCTTGTTTGAGGTATTGTGAAGCTCATTTAAAACTGTAATGTGTAGTTAAGAAATACAGATTAATAGTCATCTGTAATAACGAAACTTTTAATTATGTTAGTTAGGCTTTCTAGATATATAGAGATATATTTCAGTTAGATAATCTTCAACATTCAAAAGACCTACAGAATATGGCATTTAAAAGGTTTTAAGAACTTAGGCTTATCTCAATAGTGAGACATGTCTGCTTCTGGCAACACTAATTACATCAGAGAGGTTGATGGGCATTGAAGAAACTCGTTATAGAATTTGCCTTCAATGTCATAAGGCTAGCCATTTGGGTAGGAAACTGCTCTTGCCTGGATTGCTTGCTGGTGTTCTGTGTGGGTTAGATGTGCAGGACCCACAGAGGAAAGACTGATGAACTTGCCTAAAGAAGGTGGGATGGTCCTTCAGGGTTCTTGCTTCAGAAGTAACTGACAGACATTCTGCAGGTCACAGAAGCAAGCAACTGACAAACTTTGCCAGTCCCAGGCAAAACAGATCTTCAAATTTCCTGCTTTATGGAAAGGTCTGTCAGATACTTTGGGCCTGTAGCCTGAAGATGGATGCCCCAGTGTTACAGAAGAACTTTGGGTTACTCTCCAGGCAGCAAGATGTCTCTGTCAATTCTAGAACTTTGGAAGTTGCTTACAATGCACTTCCTGTTTACTTCGATATTATATCCTTCTGGAGTCTTTGAAGAGTTGAAGACATAAAGTTTTAGCTGTAGTTTTCCTTAGTTATGATAAAAGATAAATTAGATATAAAACTTTAATTTGCCAAATGTAAATGGACTAAATATTGTAATTATAATTCTTGCTTGATAAATATTTTGTTTATGTAATTTTACTGTGTGAAAGTTAAAACCTTCCTTTTTATTATTTAAAATAAATTTAAATTAATTTAATTTGGAGAAGATGATGTGTGATATCCTTTTGTATATGTGTTGCTTTTATTGGCTAATGAATAAAGCTGTTTCAGCCAATGGCTTAGTAGAGTAAATCCAGGCAGGAAATCTAGAGATATACAGAGAGAATAAGTGTAGTCAAGGAGATACCTTGTAGCTGCCAAAGGAGAAAGACCTGGAATTCCAGAAACTTACTGGTAAACCACAGCCTTGTGGTGATACACAGATTAATAGAAATGGGTTAATTTGAGATGTAAGAGCTAGCTAGAACTGTTGGCCAAACAGTGTTGGAATTAACAGAGTTTCTGTGTAATTATTTGGGTCTGGCCAGCCAGGAAATGAGCAGCCTTTGCCTACAGTGGTCCAGTGCTGCTTCTGGAAACCATGCTGAAGTATATGTTTCTGCTGGCGGTTCTGAGCAAGGCAGGATGGGGATAAGTGGGGCTGTCAGGCAGAGAGAATAAATGAGAAATCTGGGCCAGAGGGAAGAAGAGAAGGGTATGAGCAAGAAAAGGAGAGGAGGACTCCAGGGGCCAGCCACACAGCTACATAGCAAGTCACGGATTAAGAAGTAAAGAAAGGTATTTAGAAAGATAAAAACCCAGCAGCCAAAGATAGATGGGATAATTTAAGAAAAGCTAACAAGAAACAAGCTACGCTAAGACCAGACATTCTTAAGAAAGAATAAGACAGGGCTGGAGAGATGGCTCAGAGGTTAAGAGCACTGACTACTCTTCCAGAGGTC
>LOEQ01007430.1:40528-50958 GCA_001685075.1 Bramus lutescens | reverse complement strand
CCACCTGCCTCTGCCTCCTGAGTGCTGGGATTAAAGATGTGTGCCACCACCACCAGGTTAACAGCTCTCCCTTTATAGGTGGGAGGGCTCAACCTTCAAAAGCTGCCTCAGCACCACACAGCTCTTGGCAGATGATCTCTAAATGATCCTACGGCATGCGTAATGGCCACCACACAGGCAC
This sequence comes from Bramus lutescens, assembly GCA_001685075.1. NCBI lineage: Eukaryota > Metazoa > Chordata > Mammalia > Rodentia > Cricetidae > Bramus > Bramus lutescens. The sequence continues at coordinate 50,777 of LOEQ01007430.1, read as the reverse complement.
TTCTGTCTCAGGAACACCCAAAGAAAATGTGAAGTCAGAAGTACAGCAAGAATTAATTGAATAGATGCCCTAATTAATGTTTTCCTATCAAATAGAACGGGACAGGGCTTGGAGATGATGGGTCAGTGGGTCAAGTGTTTTTTCAATCCTCCAGAGCCCATAGTCCACTGGGGAGACAGGTAAGAGGATTCCTGGGGCTCACTGGCATGCTGGTCTAGAAAAATCAGCAACTTCCAGGCTCAGTTTCTGAGCTAACCAACCTCAGCTCAAAAATCAGATCGGATCACTCAAGTAAGGTGATAAAATGAAGAATGACTGTGGAAGATCCCTGCCGTACACACACACACACACACACACACACACACACACTCATGCACACACACATACACACTCATGCATACACACACATTCATTCACACACACACACTCATGCATACACACACACACTCTCACACACATACACACTCATGCATACACACACACATTCATTCACACACACACACACACACAGACACCACAGTACAGATTACAAAGCTTTTCCCTCCTTCAAAGCAATTACGAGAATCTTAACTCTCTTTAAAATTTACCAAACCAACTCATCAACACACACATAGTGTGTTTTCACCAGGATTTTTCTACAGTTGCCCAAAGAGTGTTCCCAAGTTCAATTTATAAACTCCATTCAATGTACTGATGTATTGAAAACAGTCATACTTAGCAGAGACAGCCCTTACATGACGAGGGTTCCTCAAGCCATTCTAGGCTGAGGTGCTGAGAATCCCATTAAAAAACATTTTCAAAAGAACCAGTCGTCTGAACTCCTGACTTCTCAGAAAGAATATGCATAGGCATGACTCGGTTTTTAAAGAAGTGAAGCGTTCGCATGTAAAGCACTCAGGAGGTGTGGTGGGGCGAGCAGACCACAGAGAACAGTGATGCCTTTGGTTCACTTCACTGCGGGGTGAAGAATTTTATTTCCAGTCAAAAGATTTATACGCTGAGGATATATTGCATAATTTGGCCACAGAGTTAACAGTAGAGTGTGACATTGCATTAAATTCCATAAGTCTCTAAAATTCCAATTTGCAAGTTTTAAGAACCTTGTGGGGTTCGCGGTGGATGAGGCTGGACAGCTCCTCTGCATTGGCGCTGACCACTGGAAGCTGTGAGGGGCTCACAGGTCTGGTGCGCTTCACTTCCCCGTTCCAGCTTTCTCTAGTGACAGCTGCTGGGGATTAAATAAAATGAACAACGGCTTTATTTCCAAATGACTAGATCTTTGTAATGACCCAGTTTTGCCAATTTATTATTTCATGGGAAAAAATGAACATGTAAAGTGTCCAACAGAAGTTGATAAAATTACTTAATTACTTTTAGGAGACATTTACAAATTCTGCTCAACTGGTTTTCTGAGACAAAATGCCCTGGGAAGTACCAACGACCAACCCTCCCTCTCCCACCCAAACCCCACAGGCTGTAGAGAAAATTACTAAAACTATCCTACAAATTCTTCTGATTTTGGGTGCATGGAAAATAGAGTAAAATTATCATGCCAAAGTAAAGAATATATACTATATTCCAAAGGCTAGTTATCAAAATAAGACGACCATGGTTAGATGCCACCTAACTATGTTTTATAAGACGCAGCTACATATTCTGTGGTCATTTCTGTTAAATATTACACTTGATTCTCATAAAATTAAGCTATGTATACATGGAATTTGAAATAAATATTCAATATTGCAATAGGGTGATATTCTGCTACTGTACAACCATGGCATGCAAGTAACTAGGAATTAATTATAAAGTCTCATTGCCTTCCAATATTCCAAAGAACATGAAAAGTGTGTCTACAGTACTTAACTTGGTTAGATGCAATGACTCCCATGTTAAACAAAAGTACAGCGTATGCAACAGCTTTGGGTATCTTGTCCTCATCTCTCCTGTGGTCACCCTGAAGTCACCACGACCACTCCAGACTGAACATCAGTGAACTACAGTCCGTATTAGCACACAAATGACAGTTCCAGGCAAGAGCTGGCCTTTTGTGTTCTTCTTTCTATTGTTATTCAGGGCTTTGTGTCATTAGGGATGTTTTGAATGTGGCCAGCAATGAATTTGTTTCTGTACTGTGGACACCTCACAGCACAGTGTGACTGTACTGGGGATGGGAAATTTGCTGATGCTTGCCGGACAGACTCTGGTCTGCTTGCATTCTACAGGAAGAAGTTGGTAGCAGGGAGCACGGGATGGATTACCTTTAAGTTCCATTTTGTAACACTTGTAAAAGGTAAATGAAATCTAGCGAGTAGAAGAAGGCTGGAAGAAAGCGACACATTCTAGTGACGACTCAGAGGAACACACTGGCCTGGCACCACGCCATGATGCCCAGGCAGCCGAAGCATCACCACTGGGACCAGAAACTCCACTATCCAATGNTTCTGGCTGTTGAACTGGAGGCTCTTTGTGGAAGGAGGGGACACTGATCGCCAGCAGTCTTCTCCGTGCTTTGTCCCCCACGCTTGAAATTCTAAGAAACTTCCTGCGACACACGCATGCAGACCAACTCTCAGGTCTGATTGCTACAGTCTCAAGTTGACTGGATACTATGTGGTCATGTGGAGAATTTAAACACATGACCTACAGCTTATTAAATAAAAGCCTTGCTTTCATATTCATGAGAGACAACAGCAATTACAGCTGCCATGATCTGTTCCTTTCCTACTCATATGAAATGACCTACGTTTGCTAATGAGGCAAAAACTGTACATTTCTTACCATTCAAGCATTATAAAATGTCTTTCTTCAAAGTCTTGGGATATAAACAGTTGGTTTATATGAATTACATATTTCCATCTGCATTAAGAAACAATATCCATCTCTTTCCATAGTAACTTATGTTAGCTCTAAGCCTATGAGAGCCATAAAAACTGACTATCATTTGTGACCATCAATACTGCTACTTTTAAAAAACTCACTGGCATTCTTTGGCCACTTGGGACATTGCCCACTTAGAGGGAACTGTACATGGGGCCCTGGATCATAGGACATTAACCTCTGTAAAACCCAAGGCCACAGAACAGCTCTAACGGAAGCCATTTGTGAAGTAAACCAGCACACAGCACAGAAGGGGTCTCCATTCAGACACAAGTTCCCTGGCGTGTGGAGAGGTGTTTCCGGTTGCGGACTCCAGAGGTCTTGTCTTTATTATCAGAAGGCTTCTGCTGTGAGATGTCTATCAGGGCACTGGCGATAGCAAGGCCTGGAAAGGAAGGAGAAAGGCATTTAGACGTTCACACAGATATCTGGTGTAATTGGAAGGTTCTCGTCCTGTCTGGTCCTGCAGCCACTTTTAAAACAAATCACTCAGAGGCTTAGTATTATTTACATATGGTTTGTTTAGCTTATTATTAACTAGCTTTTACAACTTAGATTAACCCATTTTTATTAGTTTATATTCTATAGTGAGGCTCGTGGCTTGTTAACTCACATAGTGCTTCTCTGGTAGCTGCTAGTGTCTCCCTGACTGTCTTCTTTTTTCCTGTATCTGATTGGATTTCCCACCTAGCTATATTCTGCCCTGCCATAGGCCAAAGCAGATTCTTTATTAACCAATGGTAATGAGGCATAGTCACAGCATACAGAAAGACATCTCACATCTCACAGGGTGACTTTGGATAATATGTTAACACACTCAGCCATGAAGTCCTCAGGTGCTTCCTGATTATCTAGCGTTGAACAACACACACGAGAAGAACAAGAAACTAACTGACAATATTGGGCAATCAAGTCAGAGCTTGAGGGAGCACTGCAGTCAGCCGTGGATACCACTGCTCACCTCGCCTCTGGGTTTGAACAGTTTATTCTGGACGGACTTGGAATCTCCAAGGTTACCATTTGGTTTATGCTTCTATCAATGAAGCTCATTAGATGTGTCTTTTAAAGGAAGCTTGGAGCACTGTTAAGTTTCTGGAAAAGCTGAACATTGGCACAAGATTATCACTTGAGGGTGGTGCCTTCCATTAGCAGGCCCGTGGCTTTCCATGTATCACGTATGCGTATCATAGAGCTGCCACATTGCTGCACAGATGGTTTGGTCGCCCTGAAAATTGCCTATGCAACACTGATTTATCCTTATCCCTCTCTAGGAAGCATGGTTATTTTCCTTCTATAGAGTCCTATAATTCTTGAATAAAACAAAAAAATTGCCTAAAATTCCCATCCTTTACTTCAGGGCCAGAATGCGTGGCCTTGCTTCAGACTTGACTGAAGGGCCCTGAGGTCTTGGTGCGTTGATTTTGAAGTGAGTTGACCTGTCCTTGTATCCTCACAGGCGCCTTCAACGCTGCTTCTCAAGGAAGATCTTTATTTTGGGTATCATCCCACACGAAACGTTATCGAATCATGTCATTCTCATGGGTCAGTTTAGTCTTAAGCTTCAAGTATGATTTTTCAAGAACAGAACTCAGCTTTCTAAACAGAAAAAAATGACAAGAAAGGACCATGGGATCAAGGAAGACCTGTGGAAGAAAGGTCACCTGACTTTAGAAGGGGGAAGCCACTGGTTCCCTCAGAATAGATTTTGGTAATCTGTGGCCCACTCGAGTGAAGCTGAGATGGGGAGGAAGCTTAAGTCCCCGCTTAAGAGGGTGAACAGTGGAGAGAGGTGAGCGGGCTTTTCTGTGCAGGGAGGCAGGGTGTAAGGAGGGATGAGGTGAGCTCATGACTAGACAGGATCTGTTTGGAAGGGAAACACACTCACGGACATCTGGAGGCAGTAGGTGATGGTGGAGGAGCAACCATGGCCAGACAGAGAAGGAATTCCAGTCGCAACCACAAACATTTACTCTTCAGGGTCCAAAGTCCCTTTCAGAATGCTAATGTCACCCTGAAATGTTTAGCAATACTACAGGCTCAAACTTGAAGAAAGCTTGTTCTTACTCTTGGACATGCACATATGACCTCCTGGGGTGTCATAGATTGTGTCGTAGGGTTTACTCAAGATAAATACTTTATTTCTTTACTTCATGGATGTGGAAACCTTTAATTAAAAAAATCACAGCCTTGGTTATGTTAACTGAAAGTTCAGATGGAGCAGATCTCAAGTTTCCTTGGGCCTTCTGGCACACTTCTGTGATAATTTACAACTTCCCGCTAGTTTGCTCCCCGCACCGATTTACCCAGAGACAGGCAGATGTAGGAAGTGATATCCAACTCCTTTACTGTGGGCATCGATGACTAACACTGGTTTTGATGATTACTACTTCCGAGAAGGAAATCACGCCAGCGCTCTGAAAAACACCTTTTCATTTCCATGTAGCTCCGAATGGCCTTCCTCTCACAATGGACCTTACACCAGGAGTGAAGTAAAAAGCTTCAGATGCCAAAACGGGACATTCTCTGCCAATTCACCATTGGCACGGCGCCTTTGTATCTGGGAGTATATGAAGACCAAAACCCAACTTAAGTACCGTTTCTCACAATACTCTCAGTTTATCCCAGGATTCTGAAGCTTGGGAACACATAGAACTGAAAATTCGCAAACCATATTTTAGTTAATATACAGATAAGATAGAAAATCAGGCTTACTTTTAACTTGGCAGCTTTTGTGCTTTCCTATGCAAATGAACAATTAAGTCCATTTAGACTGTGTATGAATAGCACAAAGCATGCTGGGAACCTTGAAATCCTCTTGGTAGTGGTATTTAAGTGCTGTCCACCCTGTATAGTTCTAGAGGACATTCAGGGTCACCTTATCTTGTGCATAGGTTCAATGACATTTCACTTGGGTTAAGCTTGACTCTTGTGGAATCTCATGGCTTGTGATCCATCAGGAATTCACAATTATGAGATTATGAACAACAGAAAAGACATAACCAAGTGTGCAGGACACCACCTCTACTTAGCTGATGGGCAGCTCCTGTAACCCAGCACTCCCTGATCTAGACATAACAGCATTCCTCCAGTCCTCTGAAAGCTCGTCCACTCTCACTCCAAGGCCTGAAGGCAAGTCTCCCGCTGACGGTGACGGTGGCTGAGTCCTTCCCAACAGCAAGCTCTTGAGGATAAAGACCTTTCACTAGTTTTCATTTCCACATTGGCAACGAGAGAGCTACAGAGATGAGTGACCTCAGCTCTTCTCTGCATTTTAAGAGGCACACACCAACAAAGCAATGGGTTCTGAGAGGTGCCTTGCTGTGCCCACTGTCTCCCAGTCTGGAGTGCCCAGAGCTTCTCCCTGCTAGGGCTTTCCTGGGATGATCCTCTGCCATGTGTCACGGGAGGGAGCACACCATGGTACCCTGCACAGTGGTGTGTGCTGATTCCCACTAGGGTTCCATTAAAATCAGGTCACTCCAGAGGATTATTTTTCAAAACGTCACACCAATCATCTGATGAAATCCACTTATTGTGTTCTCTAGGCCTCCGATACTTCCTTGTTATCAAGGCAATACAATTAACTGTGGGAACAATTCATTATCTTAGACTGGCGGTCTAAAGGAATTTCATTTACCATGTCACGGTGACGCGCCAGCACTGCGGGCTAGTAGAATGTATATCAATATACACTCATAGATTCAATAAAAAATGCTAGGGTTCAAATATTTACTGTAAGCCTTAGCTCTTTGTGCTTTGAATTTGTAAACACAGGCACTGTGACACACTGTTTAAATTCCAAGTCTAAACCACGTAAGTAAGAAAGCCCACCTCCTGTTTCCCTGTCTCCCACGACTCCCCGGCATTTCCAGCGTGCTGCCCTGGGTCACCCAGGTGGGGACAAGATCATGGACGTGGATGCTTTCATCAGAGTTTCCCTTAGCAAATGGGCTTGGTTCGGCACACATGGTCCTGGGAGCCAACAGTCACCACGCCATTTTCTAAGTGGGGAGAACGCACCAAGATTAGGCTGGGCAGTAGCCTCAAGTCCATTTGCTTCCTGACCTGTCTGTAAGCACGTGCAAATATGTCTGGAACAGAAAGGAACGTAAGTAGCTGATCATCTAACAGCTCACAGGCAAATACATCTTCTTCAAACATTAGAGACACATCGGGAGTTTTGTTATTGTTTGTGAAACCTTGGTTTTCCCCATGAAAATGAAGTGGTAACAGGAGACTCTGGCAGCCACAATGTCATCAGAAAAGCAGTGATGTGTGTTTCTTTACAATCATGCAGGAACAATTAATAAGTCCAGTCATAAATATTGCACATCAAATGAACCTGCATTGGAAAGAGCATTCCGGCGTCACGCCCAGACCTGGCGCTTACAATATCCAATTGAATAGAAACCTTGAAAAAGTCATTCATTGAAATGCTTTCCTCCCAAGTCTGTGTAAAAGCAAGCACCACTATATATTTTAATTTCCCAGGAAAACAGCTTCATTAGGCGTGAAAGGTTAATTGCAGGTTTAAGTGGAGTTCAGGGAAGGGTGCGGGGTCTGTGGCGGATCGCACAGCCTGCTTCAGGAAGACGGAACGAGCGCTATAAAGCGTGTGCCCCGCTGAAATGCTTTACTACCTCATTTACTATCTGTCTTCTTTTACTGCGTGTATTTGTAGTTCTTCTAAACCTTTAATGGCTACAGTTTTATCTCACTGTAATCAGATTTAAATGGAAATACCATGCTGGGCTGTTTAAATGTTTTCCTTCTGATTCTATATAGCTACCCACTTGTGAGCAGAGCCTCCATAATCCGTCACATGATTAAGAAAGTGACTTTGGGAAACTTTTGCTGTCGCCCAGCCTCTCGCCACGGTGCAGCCTCTGCTGAACGTTCAGCATGGCCCCACTTGCCAACATTCAGCCATGGCAGGATGCATAATTAGAAAATACGCATTTCCATTTTAATTTATCTGTTGGAAGGCTAGCGCAAGTGAGGTCATTTTTAGGCAAAACTCCAAAGGTTACATTGTTGAATAAAAATTGAAAGACTTCAAGTGTTCCAGACACTGGGATGACAAATGGATCTGTAAGTAATGCTTGTCTGCACGCTTAGAGGAATGTTTCTCCTCACCTACTGAAAACCACTGGCCGCCACAGATGCCAGTATTTAAATACAGGTGATCTTTGTATTCTGTTTATAAAATGTTATTTGGCTTTTAACACATGATAATATCGTGTAATTTCATTTAAAGGCACAGTGTTTGAATTATAGAAAATGTAACCCTATTAATCCCATGACACCTGATGCAGCATTCTATAACTCTGTTGAGCATGCCCTTGGCTTTGTATGATATCATCCCTCCTTGCCTGGAATGTGCTGTCTCAAATCATTGAAGTGAATTCCCATGATGCTTAGCAAGCAGGGCTTCCTCCATTTCTCACCAGTTCTAATTTTAATTACATTGTAGGAAATTTTACTTGGTTCTTTTACATAATTTTCATTTTTAGAGTCATGACATGTAAAAAACCCAGCCTTTACCACATCAGCTTTTTGGGCTTGGAAATAAATCTGGAACTCAGCTGAGACTTCCCTCTTCCCAAGCCAACTGAAGCAACCGTTCTGTAGAGTGCTCTTGGGGCAGAGGGTGGAAGACCGTGAGTTTGAGGAACAGTCAAGTCTACATAAGATTCTGTGTCAAAACAAACAAGACCCAGGCCCCAAACAAAATAAAAGTTCTAATATAGAATAATTACTCATTTTAAGACCAGGAATCCTTAATTTCAGTGTTTATCACAAGTTGAGAAACTGAAAACTGACAATATTGTGACAAAGCCATATTGTATTATCTTTGTGGAGAGACATTGTATTTTAGTGTTTCTTAACTAAATAAAATTATGTATGTGGGAGTGTTATGTAAGCTTTAAGGTACTATCCAGAGTTAAATCAGTAAACTATAAATGCCTCAAAAACTCCCAAACCCTACACATCAAGACGTTATCTGAAGAGCAAGTCACTTAATCGGGAAGGATTCCTTGAATGTCTGCTATCCATAGGAAGTGCTGCTCTTGACCTTAAGTGACAGGTGTCAGAGACCCGGTCATTTGTACCACAGATCATCAAGAGCATGAAGTCTTTTGACCAAGGTATGGTGGAGTGTATACAGAGGACTGTTCTGAGTGCCTATCATCCAAGATTGCAAAACTGTTAGTTATTCTGAATTAATGCCTCCCTGAGGACTAGCTTTTGTGGAACCAGAGGAGTCAAGCAAGCTTTCAAAAGACGAAGCAACCGAAAGTCCTGCACAGCTATGATGTTTTTGAATACAATAGTGACCAACAGGGCATGATCACACTAAGAGTACAGTACTGGCAAGAATCTTGTCAGCAACCAACAGCTTTCTAATTGAACTTAAGACCTGCTCAGCAAGATAGATTGTGCCCGGCACCGGAAACCTAGCCAGCTCTTTGGGCTAGTGAAGTCATGACCTTGGTGGAGACCCTACAACCACCACTTTACCAACCCAGCATAATATCTAAGTACATTCTAAGTATTTGTCCTTGTCCCCACAGATAAGGGTAGTCCTCACCCTACATCAAAGAAACTTCTTTTTGCCACAGACAGAGACCATTACAAAAAAACCACATCCAATCAAAATGCAAAGTTGTGGAGCCTAGTCCCAATGGATACATCTACAAAACACTTAAGCATCCACAACAGGGAACATTTTGGAAGAGGAGCACTGGCAAGGTTATCAGGGAGTTTGCTGTGAGACTGTGTCTCCTAGTAATGTCAGAAGCTGCAGCCATACAGTCTTACCAACAGGACTGTCTAAACGTGAGCTGAATGCAGACAAGAGACGACGAATCCAAGTGGATGAGGGAAAGACCATGAGGCTTCAACCCCACACAAAGAACTGCAGGCAACTAAGGGACGCTGAGGGGAGAAGTCGTCTTCCCTAGAGAAGGGTAGAGTTGCCAACATGGAAAAACATACGTACAAGTGACATTATACAGGCGGGACAGGTTTTATACACACACCTGCGCACGTGTGTGCAACAACAATTAAAAGAGGACATGAACAATTTGAAAAGGAGCAAGGAAATGTATATAGGGGGTGGAGAGAGGCAATGTATGGGGAAATGATATAACCATATTATCTCAAAATAAAAGAAATATTAGTCATCACCATCATCATCACCATCACCATCACCACCATCATACCATCATCACCATCACCACCATCACCATCATCACTATCATCATCGTCATCATCACCATCATCATCATCATCAACAACATCATCATCAACCATAATCATCATCATCACCATCATCATCATCATCACCATCATCATCATCATCACCATC
>LOEQ01007430.1:30022-40060 GCA_001685075.1 Bramus lutescens | reverse complement strand
TCATCACCATCATCATCACCATCATCATCATCACCAGCATCACCATCATCACCACCACCATCATCACCATCATCACCATCACCCTCACTTTCATATGCAAAGTGTCAAGGCAATAGGAAGGACAGAGAAAACAGTAGGAACTGTATAACTATGATGCTGTCTTGTGGATACATTCATTCATTCGTTCATTCACAAATTCATTTATTCAAAACCAAGTCTGATTCTGAGTTAGAATGCTGGATAAGGGGGACGACACACAGAAAGACAGACAGGTACACTCCCAGACAGCACCTACGGGGACAGCATGGGCAGTGAGTTGATGCTGTGCACAGTTCTCAGGGTGAATTCTCCTGATGTTGGGGAGAGGTCAGTGAGAGGGCTTGTGAGGACATGCGTGACTTGTGTGTGCTGCCGATGCATTAGGGAACGTGAAAGTAGGCGAATTCGCTGATAATGGTGCACTAGCCAGCATCCCACAGGAAAGCATTTTTGCATTAATGTTGCTTGAGCTATTTCAGATCCAACTAACGATTAACTGGGACTTCTCAGTTAAAACACGCCTTTTCATTCACCCCTCTAGGCTGCTCCTCAAGACCATTCTGTTGAAGTGGGTCAGGGAGCTATTTTTACCCTGGCTTCACAGATGGCCAAAATGAGGCAGAGTTTGTAAATGACTAGTTAGTTCACACAGCTGGTAGGGTGCAGGGACCTGAACTCCCCGCCCTGGATCGTGGGACCCCAGCTCTGCTCACTTTACAGGAGAAGAGAGGAATCTGGAGCTTGAATACAGACATCCATGGCAGGATTTTGAGCCAAAAGAAAAAGCAAAACACACTGTTAGCAAGGGGAAATCAGTACGGTCCAAGGCGTAATTACTATCGATGATAATAAGGGCCGCAACAACAAAGACACAAAACATTCTGCTACCATTGATGGAAAGCATGCACTAAGCCAGGCATTGCCCTCAGGACTGTATGCACACGTTTGCATCAATGTGTGCAAACAGGAGTGACCGTACAGGTCCAGTTGATTAACGTGTATGGTGGGCATAAGGCGAGCCATGTGCTACCGGTAGCTGGCTGTTCTCAGAGAGCGCTGAGCTGGGGCAAGACGCAAGAGCTCCCGGGTGTGCTGCTAACTGTCGCCCATGGGTTATTAATTCAGGATGACTTGAGTCATCCAGGGACACGGAAGGCACATGGGAGCATGGGAGAGGCTAGTTTTTTCTATGAAACCAGGAAAGGAACCGCAGTGGTAATTGTGAGAGACGAAAGCTCAGCAGCCCAGAGCCGACTCCTGGTTTTCTGGCTCGGATGGATGCCTATGTATCCAAACACTGTGCAGAAGTATGATTGAAAGGAACCAGCTAGTCTGTCTGTGTGAGGGGAGGCTATGGGGAGCAACATGAACTGTTGCTGTAGTGTTCTAAAGCCGAGCATGTCACGGAGAGTTTGTTCTCAGCCAGGAAAGTGCTTCTGGTTGAAGTCAGGATGGGCAATGCGGGGAGAAGCAGCCCTGGCCTTTGCATTAGCAGACGTGGTGGCACTGAGCACTGGCACCTGCAGGCAGGAACAGGACAGAGAGGGGAATGGATCCGGCCCTTGTACTGCACTGGCAAGTACAGTTTCCTGGGCTACTGGGCTGGGCCAGAGCAGCTCTGGCAGGGAGCTGGAGGACAGGAGGCCACAGCAGTGGAAAGATGAGACAGTGTATAGGAGATGGGAGACATGCAGAGGGCAGGGGCACCAGGGAGGGAGGATCCTGGAAAGAGGAGCCCACACGTGGCCATTAGAACCCATGGGCCTTGTTTCTGTCACGGATCCCCTCATTCCACGGCAATTTTAAGCCAGTTGAGTTCGCGGCTTCCGGTTTCTTTTTTTTCTTGACTCTCAATTCAGAGTGTTTCTGACAATATTTCTAAAAAGTTTGAGTTCGTGGCTGCAAAGGTTATTTCTGGCTCATTCCGTGGATGACTCCAGCGGTTTTCTTCTGAAGGCCACTGGCAAGGCTCCAGATATTGTCCCTGCCTCCTCACGTGGCAACAGAATGAGCCAAAGACCACTAAGATGTCAGAGGACTGGTGGACCCAGGAACTTGTCTAGAAGCGAACATTTGGTCTTAGTAGCTAAGGACCAGAGCTGTGTCAAGACCCAGCTGGCAGTATTGCACATGTCCTGAACTTATGCTTAGATGATGTCCTGACGTCAAGGGTTAGGGAACTGACTGAGTCCTGCTGTGGGGGTTTTTATTGCTGTTTTAGTTTTGCTTTCCAATTCTTTACATTTAGTGCAGTTTTATCGATCTCCCCTTTTGATTGGGAATCTGATGAATAAAAGGACTGTTCACTCTTATGTCCCAATGTTTCTCTTAATAGTCAATAAATCCTGCAGAGGAAAGAGCAGTGTGCTATGGGCCTGTGTGCTGCTGGAAAAGTAACAGAGAGCTTAAGTCTGCGTCTGGGTATCCGAGGACCAGCTGGGCTTCACCCACGCAGCAGAGGGAGCTTCTGGCCGCATCTCTTGATCCCTATCGCAGCTGAACAGGTTTCAGTGGCTGGGGCTGGGTGCACAAGATAGACAAAAACCAGGAACAGCTGCCACACGGGCTTGGCGTCCAAACCCCAGGAATGGCTCCCCCTAGCCATCCCTGGAGACCCTGCTGATATCGTAAGCTAACCTGGAAATCCTACACAGGCCCTGTTCTCCTGCAGGGTCCCTTCACCTTCGCCTTTCATGTCCTCCCTCAGAGGTTTGTGCAAAAAGTCAGAGCCAACGCAGATGCTCTCTGTTGAGCTCGTTTAGATCACAGACCCTTCTACAGTTTCAAACCAAGGCTAAACAGTCTGGGGAGGTAGCAGGTACCATTAGCTGGACAGTACAGTTGGACACAAAGCTTTGGTATTACACTGTGCCAACTTGCTAAAAGATGCCACAATACATAGCTTTCTAAGTAAAACGAAAATATTATTTTAACAAACTCCATTAGTAAAGCAAACTTGTGGCCTCTACCAGAAACTCAGACTGTGACCAAAGTGGGAGGAAGCAACTGGGGTAAAATTATGCAAATCCTCACTTACAGCCACTTGGATAAAACAGGAGGGGAAACATTACAGGGAATTATGACTGTCCTATTAATAATATTATAAATTACTCAGACCTTACCAAAAGTTATTATAGACAACTTAAAGGCCAAAGGCAATATAACAGAGACTGGGGTGTCTGTAGACAAATTTCCTTGGCTGGAGAAAGCAGTAGAGATGGGAAGTCCATTTCTCTGAGCAGATTTGTGAGCCTGGCTCAGATGTTTGCGGAGCTGTTTTGGATGAGCCAGTGTGCACCCTCCTTGTTAGGCCACAGGAGGACCCCTGAGAGGCAGTTTGCTTAGCTGACCTCCATCCTAACAGAGGATGGGAAAATGGGGCTTTCGTTCCCCGAAGCGGTTTTGGGTATCTGGCTGTGTATGTATCCCATAAATGCTAACCCTTTGTCGTGAAAAAACAAAACAAAACAAAACTATTGTTTTGTTTTGCTTTGCCTTTGAGAACAATAAAAGTGGCCTTTGGGCAACTATGAGTTGAGAGGTACCACAGGGTCAGCAGAATCAGCATTGGTGGGACCTTCCAAGCTCCACCGGCGTGTAAACCACAGAGGACCTGGCTTTGGAATGATCCAGAGAGGTAAACGCTGCCCAGGGCTCATGCCCAGGCATCTCCAGGCATCAAGTGAGTTCTCAGGCCTGGGGTCCATGATCGCTGCTCAGGACACGCTGAGCCTCTCGCGAGCCCTCCTCCAGGAGAGCATTCTGTTCACGCCAGGTCCCTCACAGGCAATCAATGAGATGAGTTAAGTCGTGGACGGAGGGTGACATCTTGGTGGCATGTGTCACACAGAAGGCTGGCCAGGAAGGGACGAGGACCCAAATGCCATTGTGGGAGAGTCGGGAGATTCTGCGCTCTCTATGAGGCAGATTCACCTTGGATGCCATCTACCTACTTTGGTAAGTGCCTCAGCTGGCATCAGATTAAAGGGACACTTTCAGGTCAGCAAAGAAAAGCTCTTCTGATCAATGGTCGATGAGAGCAGGAGGCTCCGAGCTGCGCTCTGGAAAGGGGTTTTCAAATTAGGCTTGCTCCCAGGTCTGGGCAAGGCGCCAGCTCTCCACCCAGCTGCCTCTGACGTTAGCTCAATGGTAGATGTGTGCCATAATTAGAGGGCAAAATAATTTTAACAAAGAAACAAAACTTAATATTACATTTTAGAGGCATTGCAGCTAAGCACAGGAAGGTTAGCAGAAGCACGGTGCTATCAGACTTTGGAAGCTACTATTACATTTGGTATCACATTTTTTAAACAAAAACTTTCTTGTGTTAAAGTAGGAGAAATGCAGACTAAAATTTTTATTTGCAAATGTATTTATAAATTTCCTACAAAACAATTCAAAAGGGAGATTTTTAACAGCTAATAAAATGATTCACTTGTACCAACGGTCACTTTTCCGCCTTTACTCCACGTGGGCCTCATTGCAACCCACACGGAAACAGGGTCCTGGGAGCATCGCTCTACATCTGTCTAGTTAGAGCTCATTCTTACTTACCTTCCTAGAGGGGAAATAACAAACCACCTGTTTTTAGTTCTCTGGTCCAGTACTGAAAGGATGAGATGGAGAAAAAAAAAATACCATTTCTGATCAATGATCCAGCAGGCTAAGAGATTCTGCAATAGGTTCCCAAGAGCATCCAGATGTGAGATGTTACACCCTTGGAGCGCAAGTGCAGAGAACGCCTCCTGCACTCCCCGAAAGGCCTGGCGTCTCACTGTGCAACAGTCCTGCTGTACACCACCGAAGGATTTTAGGGCCACAGCAAAAACAAATGTTGTTTCTCTTACAGGTTACTTAACCTTTCTCAAACAGTTATCATATTCGACTGGCATTTGAGAAGTGAGGTGAACTGAAAAGTTAAAAAAAGATGTATCTTTTAGACATAAAAGCAATCTGCGCAACTTCCCATCTTTAACATATTGACATATGCTTTGTTCCAGCATTACTCAAAATTAGCTTTGAGATAAAAGTTCATATTAATTATCCCATAATGCAGCCTCATCACTGCTGACATTTTGAGAGAGTTGATACAGCCAAGACAGAAACTAAAAAGTGGGAGCAAAAATACAGCACATACCAATCCCAAAGAGCCTCTTCCCTCCTGCACCTGCTCATTTCCCTTCCAGTCCTTACCCGACGGCGACCAGGCCCCGGGGAAGCGGGACGGGATGGAATTGGACCCCCTGATCTGCTCAGACTCCTCCTTCTTTCAACCTGTCTGGCTCAGAGGTACATGAACCAAAAAGATTTTGGCTACAATTCAGTTTTAATTTCACTGTTTTATTAGTTTATTAGTCTTTGGCCTGCCACAAAAATAAGACAAGTTGTGTCAAAGTCCTTATAAGGTTTGATTCTCTTCTTCAGTTTAAATGGGTACCTTCCAGAAAGAAACACACTAAATCCAACCTCTTGGATTAGGAAACACTGTAAATTTTAATATTAAAAATTCTTAATTACTGTCACATGTAACTTTCTAAATTCCCATGAAGATGTCAGCTTAGCCATGCCTAGCCTCTCTCTCTTTACTTTGCCATCTTCAGTATGAACGTAAATCATTGCTTCAGTTTGCATTGCGTCAACACCAACACCGCCATTTCCCCTTGTGGAAATGAGTGGGCACCAGGACGCACAGCGGGGAGAGAAACTGTTGTGGAGCCCTTCAACTTCTTTCAAAGACGAGATTTTCGGTGTTCAAGACGACAAGTATGTGGGCACAGCCTTGTGTATCTCACCATAGTCTGAAAACTGCCTCAGACTGTGGAAGAATTGAGCTGTGGGATAAGTTCACAAAGTAATCTTAAAATGTTATGCTTTTAATAAAGACGCCACACACCACACACAGACACACACGACACACACACCACACACACACACAGACACACACACACACCACACACACACAGACATGCACATACACACAGTCACACACACATACACCACACACACAGACGTGCCATACACACACGAACACACCATACACACATATACACACACACATACACACACACACACACATGACTGGACCCTATGAATCAAAAGTTGCCAAACATTCTATTAAATACATATTTGCATTTGGTATTACCAATATGAATGTGAGCAACATTGTTTCCAAATTTAGAAAAGTTTGTCTCACTTCTAGTTTTTAACAGAATAGCTAAACAATGGCAATGGACAGGCAGGAGAAGGCTGAGCCTGAGACCCTGGGTTGGAGGGCGTTAACTAATCAACAGATGACTCGCCTTCCCAAAGCGCACTGAATCAAACATTTGTTAAGGACTTCTCAGATTTTTACACAAAGTAATTAATATGGTATCTGCAATAGAAAATTACATTTTAATGACTTTCTGTTCAACTTTTATGAAGTTTATGTAAGGAATATTTTAGGAAGTCTAAGATTTTCTTCTAACCAAGTTATTAAAACTTGTGTTTGAATGTAGCTCCTTTTATTAACATTAAATCAATTAGCTTCAATTTCTGAAAAAAAAAACCTGCTAAGTTTTACCGTAAGAGTTTACACAGCTCTAATATGCAATCATGAAAAAAAGACATAGTAAAATAATTTTCTTTTCTTGGAAAGAATTTGACAAATGCATTAGTCATGAAAAAACCCAACCCCAAATGTGGTTTTCTTCACTTTTTCATGCAAAGATACACACAGATGAGAGAATACCGAGTTAACGCTCATCAAGCAAAGTGAGAAATACGGATAAGAACGGGGCATTTGGAGAACTAGAGACGTGTGAGATGGAAGGAACTCAGCTATTCTCTGTATAACAAGCCCCGGGCCTTCCAAACGCTCCACAGAGCCATGGAGTAAGGAGGGATCATTTTAATTTCCCCCGTTGGAAACTCCCACCAAAGTCAGACTTATTCAAGCACAGAGCAGGTTGGCTTTTAAATCACTGAACCGTGCTACTGTTTGCTCCAAGGCTTTGAGAGCTCAGTTAAAGTGCGGAGATGATGCTGAATCATGGCACGAAGAGCTTTATGTAGAACTTTCGATTAAAACCAGCATTAAGGTTATTCCCAGCACCCACTCTGCGCTGATGTATTTGATAGGACAGTGTGAGGTTGGTGAGGAATCTGAGTTGGGTGAGCGACCAGCAGAAATGGGTCCCAAATACTCCTCCCATTTGCTGTTGGTCTTTTAGATGTGTAGCATCACACTTCCCTAGGCAGTCTGACTTACAGACTGTCTCCTGTCTGTGACTTCATCTTCATGCTAAGAAAGCAACAGCACTTCCCTGTTCTCAGTAAGGGCTCACGCTTCAGTAGGCACTTCTCAAAGAAATGTTACTGAGATTTTTGACATGAAACATATATATGGTTTACATGCATACCTAAATGTATACCGTCTATGCACACACATTTTATATATATATATATACACAACCTATATGNTATATATATATATATATATACACAACCTATATGATGATGATGTTATTAAGTTAAATTATGGGATCAGCACACAGAACAATTTCACTATTGCAGAAATATTTCAAACCTTAAATAAAGGCATATGCAACAAAATTCTGTAAGAAATGGAAAATCCGCTGTCTGTGGTGGCGCACTCAGGAGCCAGAGGCAGGTAGATCTCTGAGTTCCAGGCCAGCAGATGCTACATAGGCAACCTTGTCTTAAAAGAAAAAAAAAGGAAAATCTTTTTGCCATTTGTAAACTGTGTGGATCACAGGAGCCGTTGTTTCCCCTTCATCCATGATGAACAAACTTTGTTATCCTAAGGAAAGAACGGAATCTCCCATGTGTTCTTCCAGGCACGAGTCTTGTCCTTGCGATAAGAACTCTGAATTTCTTTCTTCCTACAGCCTTCTGCTTCTACAGAATAAATTTACCTTTCTCACATTTATCTCATGACTCTTCTCTATGTTCTTATTAGTTTTTAAATTTAAAGTCTTTTCTACACCACATGCTGGTTTGAGAAAACGGTCAGTGCTGGTGGAGTATTTTTGCTAATGGTAGCCATCATTGACTGAAGAAGACGACCCTGCTTACTTACTTGTATTAAAGCCCTGCCCTATTTTATTTTAAGAGACATTTGAATTCGCTTTTTTTTTTTTTAGAGACATTCAACTAACTGTATGACATTTAGTTAGAGGACTATGTACAGGCTACTCATTACTCTGTTTTATGAAAACATACAATTCCTAGCTAACAAGACATACTGTTTCTCTAAAATGTAAACATTAAAACACAAACACTTCCCAAATGTAATGCTAATCTGCTTATGAAAAATCCACACAATGTCTTCACAAAATCTACGCAAAGTAACTGTGATAAAAACACGCTGGCCAAGTGGGCCGGGCATAGAGAAGCGCTGGGCCCTGGACTTGCACCATTGCTACCTGCACTCCAAGGTATCTCACGCTGGGTAACCTGGGCAACTGTCTGCTTCTCTAGGGGAGTCAACTGTCTCCAAGGCAGGGAATCAGCATTCTCATCCCAAGCTTTGGAGAGCAGGATTTTCAGGCAACTCTGACTTATTCACTGAATGACCCAGCCTGCTTTCGTTCCACAATATTGGAAAATGTTTTTTTTTTTTTAAAGTGTGCTAAATTGGGGTTAATCCAAATTTAGATGAGGCCATTTCATCCTTTATCCCGGCACAGCTCTGGAACACCAGGCACCACAGAACATGGCGTTCTCTGACCTTGGGTTTCTCTTGGGGTTGATTCTGAGTGCACGGGGGTCACCTGTAACACACTCGGTGCCAACACCGGAAGTCCCTATTAGCCTCAAAGCTCAGCAAACGCAGTGTCAGCACAGTGACCCTGGGAACATGGCCGTCGCAGCAAAGGTGTACCACTGCGGGTGCCTCCCTGCGTCCTTTGGAGAGGGATGGTTTAGGAAGCACTGTTCTGTTTCTTTTTCTTTCGTTTCTGCTTTATACAGGTATGACTGACACAGAAAAGGAGGCACACATTTCCTTATATCCTTTAATACGTTTCAATTCACGTTTAAACTTTAGAGGCAAAATATGTTCCATGTACAACCTACGTCCATTTCTTTTAGACTATCAATAATATATTCTTTTTATTTTGGCCATCCATTCTTCCTCTGTCTGGGTGTAAACCACCCCCTTTAGTTCCTTGCTTCTGTTTTAAAAACCCTGCAGTATGAGGGCTAGTGTTCGACATTTTTGATTAAATGACAATTATCTAAACCCCTTCCCTTCTTCAGAGGTCTCCTTATGGAAAAGTATGAAACTGTCTACTGAGCCTCTGTAACGAACGTCATCTCCTGAGAAGCGCCGGCGGTCAAATCTGGATTTTATTCTGTGGCGTGTAGGCCACTTCAGGTGGTTTCAATAACCACCTCTTATGATTATAACCGCCTAATATTATTTATTATGATTATGCTACTCCCAGCTCCTCAGTTTCTCCCACAGATAATTTACATGTGAATATCTCCTTATGTGCACCCTGGTGCTGTGTCACCTCTCTCCACTTTTGTTTTACCCCGCAGGCTGCTGCTTTGCTGTAATTCAACACTAGGTGCCATGCAGCATGGGCCTCTGTGAGCGTGAGTTCCTGTCACCGGCTACGGGAGCTCACTGCTAAGCTCAGATTGGGCTTGACCACATATGGCCACTGTACCAGAAAGCTTACATCCACTCCAGGGACCTGGGGCCTCCTCTCTCCTTCCACGAGCTCCCTTGTGGTGGGGCCAGATGGATGATGGTGTATGTGTGTGTGCGTGTGTGTGGGTGTGGACACCTGTGTGCGAGTCTTACGTCTGCAACACAGGTAAACACTTGTTTCTGGCAAGAGAGAGTGAAGCTTCCCAGAGCTCTAGTCTCAACAATGCCCTCCTCTGCCCACCATCAGTCTGCTGAATCTCTCTGAAGGTGCTTGTGCCGGCTCTGGCCTTGCTTCCTGAGATCCACAGCGGCAGCTGCGCGGCTGAGCGGAGGGGAAA
>LOEQ01007429.1:50373-62602 GCA_001685075.1 Bramus lutescens | reverse complement strand
TGTGGCCAGTCGATACTGATAACCTAGGACACCTGGTTATTGGAAGGATCAAACAAGGGGCAGTTTCGAACTGGCGTAAAGAGAGGGCTGAAGGTGGACGGTCATCTCACTTCTCACAATGGCTCAGGTATCTGGCCCTCATGGAAAGAGAGATCCTCCAAGCCTGCCTCCCAAAAAGTAGAAATATTAAATGCCTTGCCTAAACATTTAATGATCTGTCTCCCGAATACAGATCTTCATCTCCTGAAAACAGACATTTAAAGCCTTGCCTCCCAAATGCAAAGCCTCATTTCCTGAGACTGGACATTGAAAGTCTGTCTCCTGAGAACAGACAAGATACTCTGCCTTTCAGAACACTTTGCCATTCCAAGAGCAAAGCTTCGTCTTCTGAGCAGACCGAATGCTTTGCCATCCCAAGAGTGAAGCTTTGTCTTGGAGAGTAGAGAACTGAAAGCCTTGTCTCCCAAGACTTGGTCACGTGAAAAGCCGAGTCCAAAGGCCATATATTCTGAGATAGACTAGCACCAGGCCAGAGACTATGCGGTCAAGGATTGATCCAGCATCTGATACCAGCCTGGAACAGAACATCGGAACCTTATGTCCCGAATGTAGACTATGGGGTCAAGAGTAGAGCCTCACTATCCAGCCCCCAGTGCGGTCCAGGCATCCAGCCTGAAGAAATTCAAAAAGCCCTTTTTAAGCTGAAGAATACCAGGTCGTATGATGCTATTTCATGCGTGTATGGAATGTTAAGAGAAGAGCATAGATGTGTTAATACATATTTAATGTGTGAAATGTTAAGAGATATCTTATGGATAGTTGATAAGATTAGGAAAAGTTAAGGTTAAGAAGTGTTTTATAGATAAGTAATGGATAAGTTGTATTAAGTTTAAGATAAGTTAATGTTAAGAAGTGTTTTTTGGATAAGTCTATTCAATCTAATTCCAATACTTAACCAAAATACATAATCCAAAAGTAGGATTAATAATTGTGATATTGAATTGCTTGTGTGTTGCCTATTATCAATCCTCCATGCCTATTAAGATTGTAAACCCCACTGATGCATTGGATATTGAAGTTGCTAGTAAAGCATCATTTAAAAAACAATTCTCTTGCTTGGTCTGGTCACTCATTGCTCTCTGGGGAGAAGGGCACAGAGTCCTCATAGATATTACTCTAAAAGAACCTGGAGCTGAAGTCCACCAGCTCGTAACAACTACACAGAAGCATGGGGTGTTAGAAGAGCTGGCATTCTGATCTGAGCATAAACAGCTCTGGTTTAGCAGCACCTTGGGCTTCCTAATATTATTTGCTTATGAAAATACCAAAAAGTCTCCAAATATTGCACTAATCCTGACATGAGTTTAAGTGTGACTGAACTATTGGCATGTCTGCACAGAACTCAGATTTCAGAATACTCCCATAACTTCTGTACAAGGTGAGAATGATAAGAAAGGCAAGTTCTGCCACTCTTGGGAACAAGTTTGGTATTTCATGAGACTTGGCATCCACAAAAGAAATAAAAAAGGCTTAGCATGTCATTTGTCATGAAAACATTCTTTCTGGGTACATTCCTGCCAACATAATTTTCATTTCTGCAAAAATGAACCAGTGTATACCACTGTAATTACAGCTAGACTTGATATAGCAGATTTGAAAAAATGAGCTGTGGTTTGGAGGATGAGAAACCAAAACAAATGAGGATAAACTAGACATTTTCTGGTGCTTCTACAGTCTTACATGTACAGTAAAGGTGACTATCTCTCCCACTCACTCCTTTCTTCCCTCACTAATTTTTTCTCTTTCTCATTTAAATTTTATTTCTTTCTATCCTTTACTATTGCTTTATTAATATACAACTCTGAAAGACAAAATTCTTTTGATCAAAAATGTGCTGTAGAGACAGAGAAGATGTGTTTGTAATGATCTGACTTCATACATTTTGGAATATCTGTCTAATTTGACTAGAGTAGAGGAATGGAAACCTGTACGGAGGGCATTTTCTACTAGTCAAGGAATTCCAAGGTAACTAAAAGGGAAAAAATTAAAAAACACCCAAATATCTGACAGTAGTTATAGAGAGTCTTCACTGAATATCTCTCTATGCATGAAATGAGATGTCAAGTCAGGATGTAAATTTTGTGAACTATAAGAACCAGAACTGAAATGAGCAATGCAGACTGGCTCTAGTTTTTAGAGGTGGTTTAAAAGGCTTAAGGTCTTCACAGACTATACCCCAGGGGTACACAAGATACCTTTGTATGTGATGACTTCTAGCTGATTCAGTTTGATCATTTAATCTTAGGAATTTACAGAGTAGCAAAACTTTAACAGTAGGCATTTGTGTTCAGTAGTATACCTTCAACACATGAAAGTTGGATTATAAAACAGACATCACTAGAATTTTGGATAAGAGTTTTATTTTAAGACAAATATACTTGAAAATTTTTATAAATACATTTAAGAAAATTTGAAAATGCACTGAACATTAAGATATATAGATATATAGATATATACAACTATATGTAAAACTATTTTTGGATTGATAGATATTGCTAAAATTTTTTAAATGACTGCATAATGTACTTTTTATGGAGGTGACATAACTTATTAACCAACCTATTAATAGACATATAATTATGCATCCATTTATAATTAATGCTGTAACACTCACTGACTCAGTGAACTGCCTTCAGCTGCTTCATTACATGGTTATAATAATTTCTTATAATATTCTTCTAAAAATTGAACTCTCAAGTCAAAACATGAACATTAGAAAAAAATCTTGGGTAATTGCAGAAATATTTTTTTCAGAAGTGTACATATTTCCAATCCTGCCAATATAGCCTAATGAAAATATGCATTTCAATGGCATATTCTAAATAAAAACAGAACAATATATATTTTCTTCCTGTGGACAAACTGATGTTTGGACTGGCTCATTTTCCCCTGCTGCTTCTTCTACTCAGATAACTGCTTGAAATTCTTCCCACAATCTTTCCCAAGTGTGGTCCACTAGATTTTGCCCTTTGCTCTTGAGAAACTTTATTCAGCTAGAAATGCAATCCTTCTTCTAACCCTGATTCCACAGCTCTGAAGTTTTGCAATAATAAAGTCCTCTTATTTTTCTCAGGTCTAGAGTTCAGAGATCAGGTGATAAAAGTAATTACTATTTTTAAGAATAGAAGCCCAGCATTTCTTATTCATCCAGAACATCACAGTCTTCCATTGTTTTCTCTTTCTTCATTTCTTGGAACCCTTCATTTATTGTTAACTGGTTGGAATTTTCTGTCACAACTTGCTACTAAATTGTAAGAAAATGATTGATTTTGCTTTCCTCTTGTTAAAAGAAAAACAACATTACTATGTGACAGAACTATTCCTATTCTATTCTAAGAACTGTGGACCATGTACAACCCAGAACCAGTATTTTTGCCTCTCTCACCATTTAGCAAAGAGTTATTTTGTACTCTTGACCTCTTGTCCTCCAACCCAAAAGTGGACATATCATGTTGGATAACATGAATCTCCCTCCACTATGTCCAACATATAGCAGTTAATGAGCCACATGTGGCTATTGAAGTCCCAACACAATAATGTTGACTTTAACCACTCAGTTAGATTAGCTACATTTCAAATCATTAATAGATTTACTATCACTATTCAAGATAACAAAATTTAGTTACTGTTACTATTCATGAAAATAAATAGATTTACTATCTGGAACAGAGCTGATTGTAGAATATCTTTATTATCAGAGAGAGTGTATTTCTCAATATTTCTATATAATCATTTTTGAAATATTATAGAGAAATGGTGAAATGATGAATTCTATTTAAAAACACAATTATGATTTGCTTCTTCCAAGACCTTGGCCATTATTTGCATGAGCCCTCTTCTGTTCCCTGCTGTCTCCAATGTCTCTCTGGTCTTTCAAAGATCCTATACTCTTACTCCAGCAAATAAACTTGTTTGTTCTCTGGACTTTAAACACACACACACACACACACACACACAAATCACTTGTCATGTAGACATTTGATGCAACAACATATAGCAATAAAATGTAAAAGGAAAAAGTCAACCATAAAGATGTCTATGCTGCACCAGTTTTGCCAACTAGATCCTCTCTCCCACTCCCTATCCATTTGTTCCTCTCTTCCTCTGTCTCACCCTTCCCTTTCTCAACTTGTTTCCCTCTATCCCTCTTTCCTCCCTCTTTCTCCATCCTCCTCTCTCCTCCTTTCTTTCCCTCCTTACAGGGAGTTGTCAACCTTAGGAAAGCCTTGAGAAAGGCCAGTCCCTGGACTCATTTATGAACACATTCAATTTGTATTCATTAACAACTAACCCAGTCACATAGTGTCACCATGATTTAACTATCACTGGTGCTTCCAAAATATAGAAGCATTTGCCTATGGAAAGCCATGCACTAAAACTTCAGACCAGGGGATTGGACATGTTATCTTTCCTATTGCCTGCATCATTGCTAAGGTCTTCCTTACAAAAGAGAGATTTCTAGAAAGAAGGAATACAATTTAAATTTAATTTAGTTAATTAAATTTTAATTTAATGTACTTTTTTATAAGGACAACTGTAATTCTTAGAAGTATGCTTAGATAATAAAAAAGTATCACTGGGTCCAAAGAGGTCATGCAACAGACCATCAATGTCTAATAGAAAGATTTTCTCCAAAAACCAGAATCCAGGAAAAAGTAAAAAAAAAAAAAAACTCTCCATGGGAACAAAAAAAGCTTATCAGCTAGCTGAAACCATAGTCAGAGATGGATTTTTGTAAGGCTGTGGCAAAGGCTGGTTTCTGAACCCACCTTTTTATAGTAGTAGCACCAAGCATTAGTTCTGGACAAAGGAATTTTTACAATCTTGAGGTAAAACACATATACAGATTGCCTTTCTTTACAATCCTCATTAACAGAGTTTTTCAGTTAAACTAGTGTTTGTACTTAATATATTGTCTTTCTTGGTACTTCCAGGTAGTGTTTATTGAAGCCCTGTGCTCTCCCCTTTAATGCGTCCAGTCTCACATAGCAGGAAAAATGTGTAACCTAGAGGTCATATATCTGTCTTGTAAAAGTTAACTCAGCTCATATCTGTCTTTAATCAAGGATGGTCATGGGTGTCAGGCTCTCAGTTTGCAGAGAGAGGCTTCAGCCTTATGAATTGAGCTAAGGGTTGTAAAGCAGAATAACTCACTGTTAATAGGTAATCCTCAATCTGTTCTCATTCTCCTGAGATATATATTTATCTGTTTTTATTCTTGGACCCTTCAGTATGATTTAATGGTAATAAACTTACATGTGAGAAATTTACCATAAATTGGTGCTTTCTGATTCTTCTTTGTGTCCCACTATCTTCAAAGACAAAAAGAACCCTCAACCACTCTTGCTAAGGATATCCAGGATGTTTCCACTCCAGAGAGAAATGGAAGAAGGATGACAGTCTTTCTGCTTCTGCAATTTTCTTTTTAATCTCAAAATAATCAAAATGCCAAGGCTCTCTACTGGGGGCAGCTTACTCTTACCTCTGCCTCCAATAACTTAACAACTGTGACAAATACTTGGGAGAACATTCTCAGTTGTAGGCTGTTCCATAGTTCTGAGCCTTTGGTGAGGTTGTACATCATGCATGGTATACAGTATGGTTGAAGAGAGCTGTGCAAATCATGGCATTCTGGAAGTAGAGTAACAGGCACAAGTCATGTTCTTCTTAAAATTGTACCTCATACAAACTCAGCATAAATATCTTTCATTCATAAAACATTTTTAAATCATAATAACTCCTCTGTTCTTATTTACTACTTACTTTAGTGTCTTGCCTTCAACAGTTGGCAATCTTTAGGTTAAGAGGACCCAAAATATTACATGAAGAAACTATGAAAGATGTTATCCTTATTATAAGATCTATTCATTAGCATATATGAATACAAATTTGTTTCAGGCTAAAATTTTTGCAACCATCCACTTTTATCGGATACAGTGTGTGTGTGTGTGTGTGTGAAATGCTAGATATATATCTGAAAAAACCCAGAAGTTTCTATGTGTTCCACCCAAGTATATAGAACATCTCTTACTAACAAGACATTAATTAAGATGAAAGCACCATGTCCTGTGGAAGTGAACACTATGTGGTCTTCCTATTCAAAGAAAATCCTTTAGCCCACAAAAATGAGTTCTTTGCAGAGAGACCTGTGTTAACTTATTTCAAAACAGGAATGTGACTCTGGGTCTAGTTGGATTCTAGTGAAAAGGTGTTATTATCTGGTGTTATTGTCTCTACCAAGGGATATTCAGTTTTAAGGGCTTCTGCACATGAGTCCATAGTAAAACAACAACAACAAAATAAAACAATGATACTGAGTCAATCTGGGTGTACAAAAGTTAAAGTTCCAGGATGTTGCTAAAATACTTAATAATAAAACATTCCATATTTCCTGAAGCATCCTGATGAACTGAAACTGATGACCTGCCAATTTGCTAGCAGCAATAAATTGTGATTTTATGTTGGATACTACAAGAAGAAAATGACAAGCTAAATATAATCCCCACTGTTAAAGTGTTCAAGAGTATACATATTTTCTATATACATGTAATTGTGTATTATCCTTCATTTTAGAATTTTGACCCTATGTTTCACTATTAATATTAAAAAAGCATTCATTGTATGTATGCTACTAGTGAAATCCCATTCCCATATCTACAGATACTGAAGAAAATTCACAAGATTCTTTACGTCCCTTTGGATTTAAGATGACATTTTACTACCGATATATATATATAGACAATCACAAATCACTAACGAAGAAATGTTTGTGTTATTGAAATAATGATACAATAACATTGCTCAGTTAGTGCCCTTTAATTTGGGTATTACACTTTTTTCATAAACATTAAGCACCTGCTTGAAATCCAAGCTGCGAAAAATTGTGTCAAGAAATAAATGTAGTACTGAAGTCATTCAAAGTAATTTTTAAAGTGCTTGTTTGCCCATACCTGATTATATGCTGCATTAGACATTAAATTAGATGAACATACAGTGTTCTCTTCCCTGTGCTCTCAGCTTTGATAAAAGAAGTATAGGAGCTTATTTATCCTGTATATGAGCAAAGTGGCAAGCTTTCAGTAGAGTGCTGGGTTTAGAAGGGGTTATATACAATATGGTTCATTGTTTTTATAGGCATTTTGCAATTGTAAACTTTCTTTTTTAATTTGTATATACTTATTTTTTATTCATTTTACATACCCACCACAGTTCCCTCTCCTGCCCCTCCTCCCATGCCCTCACACCTCTCCCCAACCCACTCTTATCTACTCCTCAGAAAGTAGGAGTCAAAAGGCCTGGCAATTTCAGCTGAGGCAGGAACAAATCCCTCCCCTTACATCAAGGCTGGGCAAGACATCCTGCCCTATGGAATGGGGTTCAAAGAGGCAGCTCATGTACTAGAGATAGATTAATTTCTAATATCATTAATAGAAGCAAATATTAGTTGAAGAAAACAACTTTGTTTATTGCATATGCATAATTACTGAGAGTGTACTAAAACAAATTTATAATACATTTAGTTAAATCCCATAATTAATTCATACTGAACTTGAAATAAAGCTGTTGACAGGCTAAATGGCTGAAAAGATGCAAGGAGAAAACTAGGGCAGCTATTTACTTGAGGGCATGGAAGTCTCCCTTTCATTTATACTTCTGTCACAAAGTGTAGTTCTTTTTAACCATACCTTGCAAAATGTAGGGACTGGGGGATGCTGGGAGAACCTGGAGGCCAAGTCTGCTTTGATATGCTAAATAAGCATCTCAGTCCTTCCTCCCAAGGTTTGAGACTTAACATTCCATCCTTTTTGTTGATTGATAATAGATGATAAGATGTGATATCATCTTCTATGACTACTTCCTGCTAAAATTGGAGCATCATTGCTGGAAATCCAAGAAATCTATAATGTCGGCCAAGGCCAAGAAGAGCAGGCTATTTCATTCACTGTCTAGGCTCTTCAGAATCATCTGGGAGTAGAGAGGTACAGGCAGTGTTGGAACAGTTAGTGGTGCTGGAACACCTGGGCTTACTGCTTTGAAGCTGTCCAGGAATGAGGACTTTAAGTGAATACCTGGGACTGGCGAGTTGCTAGAGCAGTCTGTAATTGATTTGAAATATGCTAGGAGAGCAAAACCAGAAACTTCTTCCAGGGTATTTTTTTTGAGGACAGCAAGATTATAGAATATTCATTATCTTGGTCTTTATTATGAGCCCTGCTAAGCCTGAATTTTTTTTAAGAGACAATGACTCATAGTTAAGCAAATACCTTCCAATCCAGGAGCTGCATTATATACCTTGTATGGTACTTGGTCTTAAACCCCCAAAGTAATGGGTATGAAAGACCCTCTGATTAGGATCTTCAAGAGAGTGAGAATTTCTTCCTCCCAGTAACCAGGTGAGTGGATGCAATCAGCAAGAGGCTTTATTAATAAAGATCATGCAAGTACTTGCAGATGTCCAGGAAAGCAGACTGGGCACCCAAAGCAAGCTTTTCAGACAACTTTTATAAGGTGTAAGGGTTTCAAAGACAAGCAAGCATAGCAACAGCATTTCTATTGGTTCCTGGTTCACGCCTATTCCTAAGTTCCTTGAAAAACCATAAATCTAGATAAAGTAGGCATCATCAAGTTGCAAGTTTCAGTAGAGGGCCCTGAGAACCAGATGTTCCTTCTCAGATAGTGGGCCATGACTAGGGGCAAAACCACAGGCATTAGCAAGTTTAGCCCAAGCTGCAATTTATAATTTTCTATCTGGCCTGAGTTTCAAATTTCTCAAGTACCAATTCTGGTGAGGGTCTTTTAGGTATAAAGCAATTAAAACTGTCATTTGTACAGTGTTATCATTTATAAACTAATTTTACAGGTGTGTTGTCTTTTCATTTTGAGAAACGATTCAATTAAATAATTGCTGTTAACTACTCCATTTGCTTCAAAGGGAAAACAAAAGCTCAGAAGAAATATATTTATTGTTCAAAACTATGTATTCATTAAATGTCAAACTAGGGTCCAAATACATGTGCTTATACTCTCCAGATCTTCTAGCAGTCATTGAATGAAGCACATTTGTTCATTTAACTACATATAAGGAATAGTATCACTGAGTCATAAATGATTCCATAAGACAACTCTGTTAAATATTTTCTTGCCAACAAACCTCTCCTCCCATGAAAACAATCCCAATCAGAACAAATTGGACCATGTAATTGAGTGCCTGCACTCTCAGGTGATACCAGGAATACACGGAGGAGGAGAGTAAAGCCTAAACTACCACCAGAGAGAAAAAGGGGAGAATACATGTTTGTTCTCTAAGGTGTAGTTTAAATATCCTGTGGAAGTGTTCTTGAGCTTTCATGGGGAGGGGTCACCATTTGGTGGGTTTTCTCAAAGGAGGAGTTTGGACTGAGGCAACTCCTAGAGGAGGAAGCTTGAATTGGAGTTTTCTGCCCAGAATTCCAAAAATGGATGCCAGGGGACTGGGATGAAGCTCCCTACTAGATATCCCAGAATTTTGTATAAAGGGCTACCAGGGAGCTGAGGTGATGCTTTCAACCAAACATTTCAGACTCTCTTTGGATAAATGGGTGCTGGCTCAAGTCTGGCTACTTCCTGTGGTCATGGGGTGATGTGGGAGAGGGGAGAGCTGGGAGTTGGTGGGCTCATGCTCAGCAAGAGGTGTGACTGGGGAGGTGTCTGGTTTACTGTAATCCTGGAGATGCCAGGCATCTGTTCCTTGAGGGATATGAGAAGGCAGGTGGCTAGGAGAAAAAATATTATTACCCATCTTGTTTGTATCAACAAAGATGAGTGTACCAGAATGAGAAGCAGGTAGGCCATTCATTATGACATCTTGGAAAACCAGAGGGTAGACGTTCCTAACTTCTGATGCCTGCTTGAGCCTGGAGAGATGGTACCAGCATGGGTGTCCCAGGAGCTTGGCAGCTGAGGGGGTGGTGAAGATTACCATGTGAGGTCCTGTCCATCAAGGTTCAAGAGACGTAGGAACTAGCTGTTTGAGGAGTAGTACTCTGTCACCTGGAGAGAGTGGGGCAGGTTCAGGGGCATTTGGGTCTGTTAGTGTGGGGGCAGGTTAATAACTGTCAGCATGTGAACAGAGAAGGGACCTCAGAAGGGAGAGGTAGGGTAAATATCCTGGCAGTGAAAGAGTTTGGACTGGTAGGTGATGGTTAAGGAGAAAGGGCCTGCATTAAAGGAGCTCAAAAAGGCTCAGTCCCATAGGAGAATATGTGGTGACCCTGAGATGGGAAAGGGCAATGGGAGAAGGGAGGGCCAAGATAGCCTGAGTTCAATGGAGAGATTGATTAATTATTGTTTGATGAGTCCATTGGCCCTAAGCACCTTTTCTGAGGATTGTGGGCAGTAGGGAATGTGGAATTTCCAGGAGATGTTGAGAGCTTCTCACAAGCTCCATGACCATGGAAGTGAAGGCTAATCATTGTCCATCAGGATGGTCCATGGGACTCCAAACTGAGGATTGATATGGTCCAGGAGTACCTGAGCCACCATATTTGCTGTTTCCATGAAGGTTGAAAATGCTTCTATCTACCCTGTAAAAGTGTCCACAGGTGGTAGGAGATAACGGAGTTTTTTTATTTTTTAGGGTTTTTTTAGTTTTTTTTTAATGAGTAGACATATGGGTAAAATCAACCTGCCAATCTTCGCCCAGTTGACGTCCATGAAGCTGAAGTAGAGACTGGTATATATGGAGAGCCCCTGTGGATTAGCTCAGATATGCATCTGGCAGGAGGAGTGAACCTGCAAAATATGATCTCGGAGATGGGTGGGGTCAAAGAGGGGCTCTAATAAATGGAAGAAAGCTTTGGGGCCTATGTGTAAGGTCTGGTGGATATCTGAAATGATTGCCAATGCCTGGTATTGAGGAAGAATGAGATGGTTATTTTAGTTTTGTGCCCCTCCCTTTTTATGAACTTGTCCCTCTCTTTTGGTTGGTAACAGAGCTGATAGGAAGGAGTCAAGAACAAAATATGTTCTATGGAATCAAAGGAGCTGGAGGCCAGGCCCTGGGCCACTGAGTCAGTCTTGGCATTGCCTAAGGCAACTGGGTCCTTGGAGGATTGGTGTCCTCCACAGTGAATAATGGCTACTTCTGCAGGGAGCTGGAGGGCCTCCAGGAGGTTGGTATAAGGGGTCTACTAACTTTGGAAGTGCCTTTGGTGGTAAAGACGTCCCTTTCCTTCCAGAGTGCAGAATAAGTATGGTATTAAGAAGGCATATTTAAAGTCAGTATAAATACTAGCCTGTTGGCCACTTGGTTATTTGAAGTGCTCTAGTCAAGGCATTTAAATTTACCTTTTGTGAGGAGGTTCCCATTGGCAGGCAGGTTGTTTCAACTGTGTTAGTGGAAGTGACCACTGCATATGCTGCCTAGCTGTTTCCTGATTTGTCTAAAAGGGAACTTCCTTCAACAAACAGGGTGAGATTTGTAAGTGACTGGTCTAGAAGAACTGGCCCAAGTAAGCTTGAGGCCTCTGGAGAGTGAGAGGAGGCACCAGAGGGGGAGAGAACAGGAAGGAGAGTTGAAGGATTTAGGGCAGGACTGGAGACCAAAAAATTTGAGGGTTTTCTAGAAACAGTAAGTGAAAAATCTGGACTCATGAAGGCCCAGGGAAAGAAAGAGGAATGTCTCAGAATTTCTGAGAGGTGGTGGGTGGAATATGCCTTGATTGGCCTGGACAGGATGGTCTTGAGAGCCTCCAGAGTGGATTCTGCTGCTGCTGCCAGAGCTCTTAAGCATGGTTTCCATCTCAAGACAGTGAGGTCCAGCTGTTTGGATAAAAAGGCAACAGCCCAATTCGAAGGTCCAATCTTTTGGTTTAGAACTCCCATGGCCAATCCTGACCTCTCATTTATATAAAGGTGGTAAAGTTTTGTGAGTTCTGGAAGAGCAAAAGCACGGGGCTGTTAGAAGGGCATCTTGCAGTAGAAAGAAGTGATAGCGGATGATGGCCAGGTGGGTGAGAGGTCCTATGGGGTTCTCTCTGGCTGCTTGGTACAGAGACTTGGCTCAAATGGCAAAGTTATGTATCCAATTCTGATGTAGGAGGGTCATCTGTCTATGTGTTACTTTCATTGGTTAATAAAGAAACTGCCTTGCCTTTTGATAGGCCAGCCCTTAGGTGGGTGGAGTAGACAG
>LOEQ01007429.1:36313-50198 GCA_001685075.1 Bramus lutescens | reverse complement strand
GTGCTTAAATGAATACAATTTGTGTGTTGTTATTTCGGTGTAAAGCTAGCCATGTAGGAGCCTGGTGGGACGAAAAGCAGGCCTGCTCCCCCTTCACTATACAATTTCTAACTTCTGTGTTAGGGAAGAACCCCAACAGGCCCCCAAATGAGAGGATCTGTGCCCTTGCGTTGGGGGATTGTCAATCCAACAGGGCTTGGACCCTGTCAGAGGTGAGGGTCTTAAACCTCCCCTCTGAGTTGACCACCCAAATATACCACCATGGGAGAGTACAGCTGAGTTTTAGTTGATGAGATTCTATAAACTCAAGCACAATTCTGTTCCAAGACAATATGACAGATTGGGTGTATGGCCTTTCTGTGGGTGCTAGCCTATTGCCATCTCAGAGGTAGAACACTGGGACTCAGAGCACAGTTGCCTTAGCAACAGAATGTGAGGAAGCCTGCCTGGGCAACTTCCAACCCAACTCCCCACCCCAGAAATCTATTGATAAGACAAAAAGCATGCCAGTGGGAGACAACTCAAAGCCAGCCTCCCCTTAGAGGGCCTATTGTTAAAGGTAGAATGGTCCCAATTCCCTTGAGCACCTATATCCCATAAGGACAGACACACTGGGTCAACGTCATTATAGTCATTATATTGGGAAAAATGATTAAGTTAACAAAACATCTATAACTGGTTCCTTGATTCAATGGGGTCCTCAGGTCTCATTTGAATATATGATACCTTAGTTCAAAAGTCACTGAAAATTACAGAACAAGTACAATGTAACTAGGATACTGTGTGAGGGTGGAGTAAAATGAAAACCACAAGACTGAATAACTCATCTTTGTAGTATACTGGGAAAACCAAAATGACCCCATCACTCCCCACTCCATGTTTGCACCTTGTACAAAGGCCATAAGAGGGAAACTTATTAAATGTTTCACAGTGGTATGCATGAAACACAGATTTCCTTCAGACTGGAGATGATCATCAAATCATCATGAAACTATAAAAATTTCATTTGAAACTAAAATGATTTCCAAAGTAAATTTTTACCAGGTATGAAATAAAAGGAGATTCTATACCACAGAAAAGCAAAGTCTTGATATAAAAGGGATATTTCATTGAATGAAGCAGGGTCTTTTCAGAAAAGCATGAAGGAACAGAAAGAAACATTCTTACTCTTGTCTCTGGAGGCTTTCTTTTTTTCCATAGTATTAAATCTATAGGCTTTTTATAAAATCTAGGTTTTATTTTCTCCTGAACTGGCCTTGTTTCCATTTTCCAAATTGCTAAACGTAAGCAAATATAAGGAATGTAACTTTCATCCGGAAGGACAACCTTTAGCAGCCCATCTTACCAGCTATATGTGAGGCCCTGACCTTTCCCTGACTTGCAGCAATTGTGCTATAGCAAGAAACCAATTTTTTTAGAGCTGCTAACCACCTGCTCATTGTCATGGGGCATTAATTCAAAGTTATTAAACACTTATTATAGGTTTGTTGACTCTTTTACAAGGTAGCTTGCCTGTATTGACAATTCTTACTTGCCTATAAATGGAAGATTACTGGTTTTGTTCTATTTAAGGACAACATCAAAGCTAAAACTCTTTCCACAATAAAAAGTCCCCTTCTGTCCTCTTCTTATCATCCACATTTGTTATTAAAATCAATCACCATCTCATTCTGTTTTCTCATTTATTTCTTTTTTGAAAGGCAGAATTGTTGGTTTTAGATCTTGATTGGGTCATCTAATAGCCTTGGCCTTGGGCAGATTACTTGGGATTTTCATTTCCCTGTTTCCTTTTATTTAAAAATAAAGACAAATGATGGTGGCTGTTTCACATGATTGTGTTGAATACCAAATGAGTTACTACATGAAGTCTTTGAATAGGACTTGAAATAAGTCTCGAAACTTAATTAGATCTATTATGTAGTGTGAATGTGTATTTTCATCTCAGAATGTCTAGCTATTATGACAGGAGAGTAGGGAAGATAGTGAGATCGAGAGGGCCCCTTGTAAAGCGTTCAACAATTATCATGTGGAAAAAAACAAGTTGTCAAAGAGGAAGGCTGCACTAAAACACACACACACACACACACGCACACACGCACACACACACACCACCCCATCAACTAAAACTGGTATTGGCAAAGGTACAGGGTCTTTCCAGACTGTCCCAGAATAACCAACGTCTCTCTCTCTAATACCTTCGTTCCTATAGGCAACAATCATAGGTACTAATGAGACACATAACGAATGTATGCAGATGTATATGCAAATAAACTGAAAGCTACTGTTTCAATAATGAATCAAAAGCCCCATCTCCTTAACAATAGGGCTGCTGATCTGTCGTGCTCTTTCTCTGTTGTGACCGACTTCCCTCTTCCACACTTACAAATGTACTCTTTGTTAATTTTTTGTAGACGTTTACAGAGTGTGTTTGTTTGTGTGTGTTTATTTATGTGTGCCTCTGTGTGTTTATACATCTATGGAAAAACTGCTTTTAAGCCCATGTGTACCCATATGTATGGAGGCCCAAAGTTGATATCAGGTGCCCTTAATTTCTGTCCTCTGTGTACTGAGGTGAAGTCTCTCTCACCAGGAGCTCATAGGTTCCCCTGTCTTATCTTCAAATTTCTGGGGTCACATGCATCTTCCATGATCACCTGGCTTTAACTGAATTCTAAGAGTCCAAGTTGCAGTCCTCCTGCTTAGACAGCAAGCACTTACTTTATCCGTGGAGCTATCTCCCCGGAGTGAAATGTACAAATTGGATTCAATAAGGTTTTGCTTCCTTTTTTTGGGGGGGGGGCTTGCAAAGGACCCAGTTCTTTCCCTGATGATTGACATAAAGAAGCTGGCAACACGAATGGAAGACTGTCACAGAACTTCAAAGCATTAGAATCTCAGAAGATTCATTGCAAACTTATCAAGGCCCAAGGCCTCTGCTCCAGCTCACAGGTTTGTTTTCTGCTTGTTCAGTAAATTCCTGATGTTGTAGTTCTAGAATACTGCTGCTTTGTCTGGTCCTTCAGTGCTGGACAAATAGAGACAAGCTGAGCACATGCATAGTGCTCCCACAGTGCCAACAATAAACGCTTAAAATGTGCACTATGGTATAGTTTACTCTCAATGGATTGTAATCTTTTATTATACCAGGATAAATTCTACTTTCCTCTAGTGTTTTCCCCAAAATTCAGTGTGAGAGAGCAAACTGAGTGCACTAGTTTTTTAAGCACTTACTTCATTGCAAGGCTCTAATCTTTCTACCCTCAGTTTGTGACCATGCATCTAAATGTAAAGAAAAACAATGGATAGTGATGATCACAAACTCCATTTATCTCAGGGAGCTCTCATCTCCAGAGAAAATCCATGTCCACACAACTGCTTCCGCTCTCTTTTCAGGTTCTGCACACCAGCTCTTTCACTTTTCCTGTTTTTATCAAAAGTTACCTTTGAGATTATTTTCCTTCACTCATATTTGTTCGTATCAACGATTTCTTCTCTTATAAAATCAGATTCTTCCTGTCTCTAAGAACGTTTCACATTTCTCCTCATCTGTCCCCATATTTCCAAGCTGCTTTGCCTCATAGATGTTGACTCTTCTAACTCACCTTTGTTTTCTCATCAGACACAAAAACCTGACTGTGGACTTCAGCATTCAACAATGCTGTTGTCTCTCCATGTCAGCAACATTTTTGAGCCATTTCCCTAAAGCTATGTAGGCTCTTCCTGAACCACATATGGCAGGTAGTATCCTCCACACTTGCTTTATGCCTTGAAATTCTATTACTCCTTGTTTCACAGTAGCACCTACATATGTCTTAATACCCTTTGTTGTTTTGTTTTCCTTGTGAATTTTTTCTCCCTTCTTGCCTTTTTATGCTCTCTAAATTTTCTGACTTTTTTTCTTCTCATTTGCTCCTTGATGGTGTTATCTATTCTGCTTATCATCTCTGCTTTTTATCTACAGTCTGATTCTTTCTCTGAGCTACAAACCTAAACTCCTGATGCCTGATGAATCTGTCTAGGGGTTGGTTCACCAAATGAGACAATGTGCCCGAGCTAATGGGAGCTCACCAACTCCAGCTGGACTGGGAGTGAACAAGAATGGGATCAAACTGGTCCCTCTGAATATTTTTGACAAATGGGGCAGACTGAGAAGCCAATGATACTGGCACTGGGATTTGTCTCTGCTGCATGTACTGGCTTTTTGTGATCCTATTCTCTTTGGATGCATACCGTCCTAAGCCTGGATATAGTGGAGAGGGCCATGGACTTCCCATAGGGCAGGGTGCCTTGCCCTCTCTTAGGACTGGAGGGGGTCGGGAGAAAGGTGTGTGGGGGGAGTGGAAGGGAAGTGGGAGGAGGGGAGGAAGTGGGAATTTGATTGGTATTATTTTTAAAATAATTAAAAATAAAAGGAAAGAAAAAAAGGTTATTGAATTTAATCATTTATCCATTATTAATGAACATTTAAGAATAAAATACAATATTTACCTAGGCAGATAATATGAAAACTGAGATTTCAACAGAGTTCAAATTCACATCACCATGTTTTCTATTTGTTGGTCAGATATCATCCCTCCTTTTTGAATTTATTTTATTATTTATTTATTCATGCCTTGCAGAATGTGCTAT
The DNA here is from genome assembly GCA_001685075.1 of Bramus lutescens. Taxonomy (NCBI): domain Eukaryota; kingdom Metazoa; phylum Chordata; class Mammalia; order Rodentia; family Cricetidae; genus Bramus; species Bramus lutescens. The sequence goes on along the minus strand of LOEQ01007429.1, from coordinate 45,569 downwards.
TTACACATGCCATTTCTCTTCTGGTGGAAAATTTTGTCTTTGATATTTCTCTTTCCATGTTCCCATCTACTAAGATGTCTTTTTAAAATAACATATCAAATTGATAAATGTCTTGCTAAACTTGTGCCCCTTTAGAATATTCTCTACAGTGTGAAGAAAGATTTCCCCACCTCCAAGTTTCCCATTTATTTCTTTTGTCGTTCCTTCTGATAAAGCCTCCTGTCATATTACATTAGAACTAGTCCAGTTTTATATTTTCACCTATTATTTAATTCTTTCTCCCTTGCTTAATCTTTACTGGCATAATCATTCTCAGGTCTTGCACAATGTGTTTCATTGCCATTTTGGAATCATTGGTTATTTCATTTCCATCATACCACTTTCCCACCTCACCAAATTGTTCTTTCTCCTTGAACGTACCATGTTTTGATAGTATGTTTGTTTGTCTCTTTCTGTTTTATATATATATAAAATCTCTTGTCTGTTAACTCTTTCTAGAAAAACAAAACATCCCCCCTTTTTACTTTTTGGGTTTTTTTTTTTTGGTCTGGAGAATCTACAGTGTCTCTAAGTCTGTGTCAAAGAACATTGTTTCATAAAGACTCTTTTTGGTCTTCACACTAATAGTAGTCTAAAAACCCTATCCTTCTTCTTTCTATATCCACATTGCTCTTGATTCTGTAACAGAACACTCCATTTTATATGTCCCAAGCAGCCAAAACTTATTTTTCATGACCTGCAGACTGTAAGGGCTCTGGTGTGGATTATTCACATCAAATCATACACTTGACTATGACTGCATTTAAATTTTAGGAAGTACCTCATTATGTATTTCCTAAAATTTTGACGCCAAATAATTATCTAGGTAAGTTTGGAGAGGTGACTTTGCAATTGAGAGTGCACAATGCTAAGTGGAGAGGTGATTCATACCACCTATAACTCCAGTTTCAGAGAATCCTTTGGTCTCAAACAGTAAAAGAGATAAACAAAACAGCCATGGGTTCATACAGAGTTAAAAGGTGACTTGGTGAAGAGCAAATGGGTAGGGCAAGAATATGTCAAGTGAGCATTTGGTGGGAGTTGAGTCATGTAAGAGCAATGAGATCAGAGGACACATCATGATAAATGGAGACAGTAAAACATATGGTAATCTTCAAAGATATGGAGCCCCAGAGAAACATAATCACAAGAAACAAATTCACAAAGATATGTTACTGGTCAGAGAATCACAAATTATGTAAGGAGCTAACTAATATGGTCCTCAAATACAGCCTCTCTCTCTCAAAGAATGTATAAGAATCTCTGGCAGTAATTCAGCACAGATGGAAGTGCATCAGTGAGTTAGAAAACTCCAATGGATCACAGTAGGAAAAAAAAAAGAGGAGGTGATAACAGGTAAAGTTATCATGGACTAAATCAGTAGCCAATTATAATCCCAGGTGATAATACACACAAGGAGTTATTATTTACTTCTTATCTCAATAAATAAGACCATGGCTCTGATTTCTACTTAGGAACAACCAGTCCACTATAGTATTCAGCAAACTTTCATTTAGACAGAGGAGCTGAGATTATGATTTCTCCCTAAATTGCAAGGCCCACCTTCGCTACACAGCTGTTACCTTGTGTAGCACTTTAGAAATCAAATCATTTCACAATGAGCAAGAGAATATTGTATTCATAATAAATAAATAAAGAAATAAAAGAGAGTTAGTTTCTAAGTTTTAAATTTACTTTATTTCTTCAACTTTGAATGGGCACTGTTAGTTTTTGAGAAGTAGAATTTTAATAACTTTATTTTCTATTCCAAATCAGAAAAGTGTGATCAAGTTAATTACTGGTGCTTAGAGATAATACTGTTTCCTACATGGAAAGCTCAAACTGGTACAGCTGGGTCTCCTGGTATTAGGACATGATGGAAAATTACATAACTGAAATTTTCTGAGTCTTGGGCAATGGCCGTGAGTCAAGTATGGAGAAGGGCAGACAAGACTGGTGGCATACTTAGTATGAGTTGAAATCTTTAAAGAAAGATGAACTTCAAAAACCAAGAAGGAAAAAGTCAGCAATGAGTTCAAGTAAATCAATAGGAAATGAGAAAAATATCAGGAACCAAGAGTTTGGGTTTCAGAGCCTTGGTCATGGAAGGCACAACAAGCAAGGTTTAGGTACTGGCCCACATAACATAATTTAAGACATCATGAAGCTCAGATATGGGAGATTTATCCCCCATGGCCACAATTGAAACAACTGTGAAATTAGTTCAATAACATAAGTCTTGTCTGTGGGCACTGACACAGGATTAGCTTTATCATAAGTGGGGTTATTTTATAGTTAAATGCCTTGGACAAGATGTGGTCCAGACCATCATTTACCATTTATGACCTGACTTCGGTCTGTCTGGCATAGCAGTTTGTCTGTCCTGAAAAATGCTTTGTCTATCTTGCAGAACAGTCTGTCCTGCAGCATCGTCTGACAAGTTATGTGCACTATATGGAACCTCATGCTAGGAAGCAAGATTCTGCTTTGGCTGGCACCAGGCTTCAGCCACCCTTTCTCTCAACATTATATTCCTGGAGAAATTTTAAGCCTCCAGAACCCATTGTTTAATTAGCCTAATGCTAAAATAACAAACAAACAAAAGTCAAGTGTATCCTTGGATATTGTCTTTCCTATCAGGGCAGTTACAGTGAGCCAGATCTAGATTAGGAAGATTATTGGAAGAAATGCCTATTGGAGAGAACATGATAGATTAGTTGTAAAGCCATTAAGATTATAATGTGTGTGGTTAGAAGATTAGCATATGGGGTGAAGAGCAACAAGTTTTGAATATGGGAGGGAGAGGGAAAGCTCCTCAGTTCTGAAGCACATCATTGTATATGTTTCTGCCATTTTCCTTCCCCATTCCTAAAGACTCCAATATGATCAGAAATTGACAGAAGAGGAAGTCAACTTTTACAGCCTCCAGGAATTAAGACAGTTTACAGTCCTTGGCTTACCTCTGGGCTCTCAAGTGAGGTTGTTAGAGACAAGATTTAGAATGAAATAGGCCTCAGGGCTCATTTCCTTGGATTCAGAAATATAATTTAATATCACAAACTGACATAAATATCCATTGAACTCACATTTGAAGTCTATCCTATTAAAGGCATTTAAATTAACTGTTGAACTTTAATTTCACCCTTACTGCACAAAGAAATTAAAAAATCATATTCATTCTGATGTGGTTTGGAAATCTAAAATTCTTACATTAAAATGTGTTAGGGAAATTAGACTTCAATGGTTTAGGTGCACTAGACTCCTATAACTCTAGCATACAAGGATTATGTAGCTAATCTATTTCTAGTTCAGAATCTATGGGACCAATGAATAACACAATATTTACTTCATTACAGGTGAGGCAAGCATTGCCCCCCAGAGATAATTAAATGAAAATCAGGAAGAGCATTTCTTAGGACATTCTTTATGATAGAATGTAGTGCTTTAAAGAGAATCCTCTTTACTGGTTGATGAGAAACTAATGACCAAATCCCAAAACAAAATATCTTAGTTATATATTTTTTCACACACCAAACCTGAGCTCAAATAAGTCTGTAGGCAACAGAGGATAGTGTGAGGTCTTCTAGTGAGAAGAGTGGTTCACTTCTGGATGATGGAAATAATAAATACTGAAAATCACGTCACTTCCCTCCAGATTCTGTTGAAAATACTCTCCTTAGTGATTACTGCTAAGCAACTGATTTTACAATGCATACAGGTGTTTTGCCTGCATTTAAATCTATGTACCACATGTTTACCTGGTGCTACCTAAGGCCAGAAAAGGGATCAGGTACCCTAGAACTGGAATTACAGAGAGTTGTGAGTTACCATGTGGGTGCTGGGAATGAAACCCATATAGTCTGGAAGACAAATAGGAACACTTAACCATCAACCTATGTTTCCAGTTCTTGTAAACCAGGTTTTAATAATTTATTCCATTAACAATTACTTAGCGTATTATGAAAAGTGGTTAAGTGCTGAAAATAACAAAGCAATAAACATACTACATAGAATAATGTGTCTTATATTCTAGTAGGGTTGAAAATGATTGGTAATTAGCAATCTTGTGAGAAGCTTTACAATAAATGCAGCAGCAGGTGTGCTCACACACTGGAGAATGTTTCCCAGACTGCCCCCTTAGTCATGATGGTGATTATCTTAGCAAGTGACATGGTATTGCTACAGGAACGACAACTAAGCTCCAGAAAGTGGCTCTAAATTGAAAAATTAATGAAATAATGTTTACAATTCATTTCATTTAGTTTGGTTGAGCAAAAGGCACATGAGGCTATAGAGCAGATGAAACCAGAAACCATGTGTGTAGTATTTCTGTCAACAGTAGTCTCACTACTACATCTAAAATGAAGATTAACCAAGGAGACAAGTATTATTAGTTCACACTGTATTGAGTCACCAAACATGTTAAATTCTGAAAAGTGGAAGGTAGACATGATGGCTACTTGCATCTCCACTTGGGAAGGAATGGGGTTGCTAATGACATCCATGTACTGAGCCATTTGAAGACACTGAGTCACTGAGGATTAAAATGGATTGGGCTTCAAGGAAAATCAGCATCATAACTTAACTCACTTTCTTATGTGAATTGATATTGATCTCATTCAAGAATTTCAGAAAATACTCTGACTCCTATAATTTTCTATAATGAAGTATATCTCCACTTAAATCCCTAATTTAGTATAATTTCTTTTGGCCTCTATGCTCTGCTGGACTCCAAGATGTAGGACTTAGGTAAAAAGCAGTAGAAGTCTATAGTACCTGATAGAATATCTGAATTGCTTCCTTATTCTGTTCTCCCAATTCTTCCTCCATAACATTCTTTCTGTGTTTTGACTCTGGTAACTGCTGGAGGCGTCAAACAGTTCTACTCTTCTCTATGCCTTAGACGATATGTACACGAGTGAAACATGAGCAATATATAGCCCTTCTCCTTCATTTAAGAAGTTCATTTCCCATGGAAAGAAATAAATAATAAATGAACAGCAGGAAATTCTGACCGAAAGTGCTCAGCAATATAAAATGTGCAAGTGCATAGGAAGGCAAGTGGGAGAAAACAGAAACAGTGAGGCCATCCAAGGATAATTATACATGTCAGGAGTTAAAGGGAGGGAAGTGGCTAAGCTAGGCAGAACAAGGTACAGTTCTGACATTATGATTTGTTGGGGAGAGGGTGCCTGAACTGCCCTTGTCCTATAGTCATATTGATGAATATCTTAAATGTTACTATAGAACCTCATCCAGAAACTGTTGGAAACAGAGGCAGAGACCTGCAGCAGAGCACTGAACTGAGCTCCAAAAGTCTATTTGAAGAGTAGGAGGAGTGAGACTATGAGCAAAGAAGTCAAGACCATGATGGGGACACCCACTGAAACAGTCTACCTGAGCTAATGGGAGCTCATCAACTCCAGTCAGACAGGGAAGGAACCAGCATAGGACCAAACTAGATCCTCTGATTGTGGGTGACAGTTGTATGGCTGGGGTAGACTGCAGGGACACTGGCAGTGGCAACAGGATTTATCCCTACTGCTTATACAGGCTTTTTGGAAAACCATTTTCTTTTAATGGATACCTTGTTCATCCTAGATATAGTAAGGAGGCCCTTGGATCTTCCCCAAAGCAATGTGCCTTATGCTCTTGGAGGAGTGGAGGGGTGTGGGGTGGGAAGGTAGGTAGAGAAATGGGAGGAGGGGGGAAGTGGGAACAGAGGTTGGTATGTAAAATAATAAAAGATTATTTTCTTTTTTAAAAAAGTAAAAGAAAAGAAATCATAAAAATAGAATAAAGATGGTTCAGTGGTTAAGGGCAATGACTGCTCTTTTAGAAGAACAAGGTTCAATTCCCAGCATGATCATGGCAGCCAACAATTGTTGTAGCTCCAAGATCTGTGACACCCACACACATGAATGCAGGGAAAATACAAATGGAAACAGAAGTAAGTAAAATAGTTTTAAAAAATAATTTTAAAAATGTTATCTTGTGATGTTGTTTTAAGAAGATGAATAAGAATTAATGAAGTTCATATACAGTAATTAAAAGCTTGATGCTATGGATTAGTTTGTCATTTAAGGGCTAATATTTATGGCTGGGCAGTGGTGGCACATGCCTTTAATCCCAGCACTTGGGCCGCAGAAGCAGGTGGATCTCTGTGAGTTAGAAGTCAGACTTGTCTATAGAGTGTGTCCTAGGACAGGTAATAAAGTATGCAGAGAAACCCTGTCTTGAAAAACGAAAACCAACCAAACAAATAAGCAAAAAAAGGGTTAATATTTTATAAATTAAAACAAGCCAATGCATAAAAGAGGGGTAATTTCTCTATGTGGAATTGCTCCAATCTTATAGAACTGGCTACGTTGAAAAATCTTTCTTTATATGTTTTTAATAAGTGTGCAAAGTGATAGCCTTATATTTTAAACAAAATGTGTTTTTAAAGTTTTTCTTCATAATATTCCTAACCCTCTATTACCTGTATTCCCCTTGTATCCTCTTTTCACATGTACTTTTCCACTCTTGTATCCAATCTCATCATTGTGTGTAAGTCAATTATTTGTATTCATGTTCTTAAAACAATACTATTGATACAGCCATGATAAGATTTTATGCACATACATTTGAATAAGGTCAAGAAATAAAATGTATTTGTCAAATAATTCTATAAGCAAATTTTGTTTTCTCAACTCTAGCAGTAACTACATCTATGTGCTTAAAACATAGCACATTGGTCACATATCTGGTATGTAAGAGACATATGATAAATAGTGCATTTGTTGAACTAATGTTCTTAAACTTCTTGCATACTATAAGAAACCTGAAAATAATAGTTTGTCTTTATGGATAATTATATACTGCTATGTAACTGTTCTAATAAATCTCAAATATTCTTAAAAAAAGCTGTATGGATCACAGCCACAACTCAATATTTACTTATTATATTTATTTTATTACTTTGTACATGTGTGTGTGTGTGTGTGTGTGGTGTGTGTGTTTGCCTACATAAATGTCTGTATACCACATACATGCCTGGTGCCTACCAAGTCTAAAAAGGAGTATCAGTGGCTCTTCTGGGACTAAGTTACAGATAGTTGTGAGCTAACATGCAGATATTAGAAATTGTATTCAGATACTTCCCAAGGATAATTGCCCTCAACTACTGATTATCAATACATGGATCACATCCACCTAGTAACTTCCCTGCCCAAATGCCAAAGAGCTGCAGTAGAAAGGGCAGGAGTCTGCACTAGCTTTGTCAGTGCTTCCCTCTGGACATGTCAAGCCAAAAGATTCAGGATTATAGAGGAATTATGGTGCTATTAGGTTATAAAAAGGATACAATCTAAAGTCATCTGCACTCCAAAATAACTGAACATTTCACAGCCATTGAGTTATGATTTTAACAGTATGGCATAATTTTCCGCAACTCAGTTCCTATTATACTGTTTGACAGGTGGTAGAAATGGGATTCTCCATATCCGGGAGAGTTTCATCTCTCTTACTTTTACCTTCTACAACCCAAAATTATAAGTAATTTTTTCTAGTGAAAACTAATGCAACATGATCTAGCACATCACGTCATACACCACCGATTGCTAAGCACATCCTGTTCAGTATGTCACAGTGCTGAATGGTGCAGCTCTTTGCTGTGTCTTATATTTGGGCATTTCTTTTGTTATTTAACAGAATCACTAAATTACATGTGGTAGGAAGAGAACTCTTCCAGTTTTACCAGGCTGTATAAACCACACACCTCTCTTCATTTCAAGATGGTCAAGAACAACTGGCTTATTCTCAGATGTGTCTTAAATAGGAAAATCATCTACCTGTTTTAGAGAATGTGCTACTCACTTCACTGTGGACTCCACTTTTTAAAAAAAAAATTCCTGTAAAAGTATCCTGTATCTTTCCTTTTCAGATATTCTGTTTCTTATATATACTCATGTAACAAAATGGAAAATATGATTGTATATTACTACAGTTGTTCTGCTTTCTTTGTAGGATAGCAGTGTTTCTGAGTCAACATAATATGTCATACATGACACTAGATTTTCTGAGCAGCAACAGATCTGCATATAGTGAAAGACAGTCTTTCATACTTAGGCCTTTCCTTGTAATATGTCTTTTGAGCAATCAGCATCCATAAACATTTCATTCTACAGTCTCAACAATGAGGCTGACATGAATGGACATTAAAGTGTGAATATAAATTTACTTTTCTATGCATTATAAAAATATTTTATTGATATTATTATGACATGTCATAATATTATAACAAATAAAACTTGAAACTAGTAAAATAAAATAGAACTGATGAGATAGAGCCTAAGAACTGGATGAAAGATCAAAGAAACAAAGCACTGGTTCTTTGAAAAGACTTTACAAGTTCTTATCCAAACTAACCCAGACAAAGGAAAATGCTGTAGTTCAAATATGAAAATTTACCCCAGAGGTACATGTATTAGATACTTGATTCATGGATGGTGGTGCTGTTTTGAGAACGGCAGGACACTTTGCAGGGTTAGGCCATGTGAAGGATGTGGGATACTGAGGTTGTGTGTTTGTGGTTTATGCCTGGTCCCAGTGCCCCCCTTTTGGTTTCCTGCTTCATGTGTACCATTGCACAAAATCCTCCCTATTATGTTCCTCCAGCACTCTGTTGCTCTGCATTACCATGTGTTAAAATTCAGTGGGGACAATATCTGGAAAGGAGGTATCTGAAACTTTCACTTAAAAAGCTAGTCTTGGTCTTCGAGGTCCCCTGGCCAGCAAGGGGCCCTGATCCTGCACCAGAACATCCATCAGAGGAGTGAGTGTGTTCCTGACCTGTGGAATAGGAACACAGACATCCCCCAAGCCCCTAAACTTCCTGCTCATTCTGCAGGGGCTCTTAAACCCGGCTACTGTCCTTAGCTTCCTACCCTATCCCAGCTTGCATTTGGGCACCTCCTCCTTTCCCTTCTTCAGGGCCATAGATCCCCCAGCTCAGCCTGTTTTGGTGCTGGGACCGGGAGGTGAGTTCAACCAGGCTGGAGTTCCTCTGTTTCAATAGCCTGCCATCAGCAAGGTAGGCCTGTTGTCTGCTTTGTTTGTGAGGGCTCTGACCAGAAAGGGGCCACGATCCTGTACCAGAAGATCCATTCGAGTGGTCCCTGAGCAGCAAGGAGCCCTGATCCTGTACCAGAAGATCCATCAGAGAGCATTTGTAGGC
>LOEQ01007429.1:22187-35922 GCA_001685075.1 Bramus lutescens | reverse complement strand
AAAGATATTCCTATGAAGGTTCAAGAAGTATACAGAACACCGAATAGACTGGATAAAAATAAAGTTCCCTCGCCAAATAATAATCAAAACACAAAGCATACAGAATAAAGACAGTATATTAAGAGCTGCAAAGGAAAAAGGTCAAGTAACTTATAATATATATGCAATTGCTTCAACGAAGTTGACATTTAGTATATGATGTAGATGAGATTCAAAACTGTCCTTTCATCGCATCCAATTGAACTCTCTTCCATCCCCTAAGGAAGGTAGAAAGTTTGCAGTTATGTGTCAAATATTTTCAAGGTGTCATTCATGTCTATTTAATGACACATCTGAGTACAGAATATCTCAGACCGTCTTAATCTTGCAACATTTAGTTATTGGAATCTAAAGTAACTGTGAAGATTCATTCTACTGAGACCATTTCTAAGTAAATATAAGGATCACCTGCTCAAGTTATTTTCCAAATTGTCTCTAGGCAGCATTATCATCAGGATTGTAAGGCAACTCTTGCTGCACTGGTTTCTGTTCCCTGATTTGTAGTTTACCAGATTTCACTTTTCAAATATTAATGTTTTTGTTTTTGCGCACCATTTAGGATGGGTTCCACACAACACTGCTTCTAATTTATGTCTCATCTCTTCTTTATGAGTTCTGGATCTTCAATATTTCTTTAGTTGCTACTATAGTTGCAATATCACTGCATGTATTCCTACAAGGTCATTTTGACAAGAAAAAAATAGGTCTATAATGTGAATGGTCAGATATGCCATCCACACATTATTGCCTTTTTGGTGTCTTGCAAAATAAAGTCCTGAGAGGACTGCTTGTTCATCCCAGTTGCCCAGAACCAAAATAACCACACATAAGGTATATTAATTCAAACACTGCTTGGCCTAGCTCTAGCTTCTTATTGGCTAACTCTTTTATTAATTTAACACATTTCTATTAATCTGTATATTGCCACATGGCATTGGCTTATTGGCAAAGATTTAGCATGTCTGACTCTGGCAGCTCGATGGCATCTCTCTGCCTCTGCCTCCTTCCTCTTAGCATTCATTCAGTTCTGTCTTTTCTACCTACCTAAGTTCCACCCTGCTATAGGCCCAAAGCAGTTACTTTATTAGCCAATGAAAGCAACACATAGACAGAAGGACCCCCTACACCACTAATAAATTGTTGAACTTACAATTTCTCTATGTGCAGGCTTCTTGATGACTGAACTGGCGACAACCTGAAAAAAAAAATCCAAAGATCTGGATTGCAGTAAAAATCTCTAAAATAGTGCTTATATAGTGTTCTGAAAACAAATAAAGTGATATGTTAATTTATTTATACAACAACTCATTTTTAAAGTGAAAATATTCATCTTTTTTAACATTATGATTGCTCCTAGGTGCATATCACAGAATATGGGCCTACTCCTATCTACAGAGAACATAGTGTTGAAAAGGATGCAAGTAAATAATAAAAAACAAAATCACTATTTGGAAATACAGTCCAATAGGGCAAACACAGAGACCATAAGAATCCTCAGGGATCACATTTTCTACAATCCTGAAAAGTTAGAGAAAAAGAAAATTATTTCACCAGATCCAAGGATGTCTTTAAAGCAGTTTAGGCTGGAGGTGATAGCAAGAGGATTCACACAGTCTGAGAGCAAGCACTGAGAAAGTCTGGCTTTGTCCAGGGGGAATGGACACTATAACAGGATTTGATCTGCATCTTGATGAAGTCAATTCAATCGATTAACGAAAGAGTTTTTAAAAAAATATTTTGTAACAGTAAAGTGAGGAGGTAAGGAATCAGGGTAACTAAGTTAAGGATGGAGTAAGATTCCTAAGAATGGACTGATCTGGCTTCAGACAGAAGAAAGGCCTTCCATCCTTGTCTCCTATACTCTGGAGTCGAGGAGGTGGGCACTCACATTAGGCTTGAAAAGAAAGTTCCCAAAGAGATGTAAGAGACTTGACATAAAATGAAGGGGAACAAAGGTCTTAACTGGCTGTATATAAAGTACTACCACATAACTGATAGGAGAAATGCTTCATCACAATGCACTTGTAAGTCCCTACAGCTTATTCTTTTAAGGTAAGCATTTTTAATTGATTGATCAGCATTCAGTGTAAGTTTAAGAGGGAACAATGGAGTAAACAGTGCCACATTTCCAACTTTCTGTTGAATGTATTTTCTCTAGATATCTCATGAGGTCTATCAGTTCCACATGGTGACATACTATTTCTCCACCCCTCCAACATACTCGTTGTCCCTGAATTCAGTGCTTTGTGCCATGAAATTTGGATAATTTCTTATTTTTTGCATATTTAATACTATTTTAATAAACTATCTAGGAAGAATTTGTAGGTGGCAAAAAACTGATTCTATACAGACAAGGCAGATGAAGTCTAAGTCAAAATAATGCTGAAAAACAAGTTGGAAGAAGTTACTGTGCCAAAGCTCAAGACTCACTAAAAAGCTGGGTTTAAGCTAAACAGTGTAAAATGTAAAAGTTGGAGAAGATTTTACATATTAATAAGTGAATTAAGATAAGAAGTGCAGAAAAAAGTCAAGCAGTTTGATAAAGTATTAAAGTTAATAAATTGACTAGGACATTTAAACAACAAACATATAGAAAGACAAATGTAAGCAAGCCAATAAAAATTGACACACTTTATAATTACTGTAATTATCAAGGTAAATGTGGGGACTGACACCTATAAGCTAAGTACTTCAGTGGAAGAGGTAGGAAGATCAGCAGTTCAAGGTCATGTTTAGCTGCCTGGTAAGCTCAAGGCCCACCTGGGTTAAAAAAAAGGGGGGGAGGGAAATTTATTCAAACTGAATATAAGACTGAGACTATATCTTATGGAAAAGAAAAACGGAAAATCCTGTGTGACCTTAGGGCCAGCCATGAATTTTCAAGATGGCACCAAAACTATTGCCAACAAAAGAAAAGTATTCATTAACTGAAAGACCAACAAATAAAAACATTCATCAGTTGTCCCCTAAGCAAATACTTAACTTTTCTTCTGCAAAAGACAGTGTTAAGAAAGTGAAAAATCAGACAGCAAACTGGGAGAAATATTTGCAATTCATGTGGATGATAAAGTTGTATATTTAGACTACTACAAAGAATATGCATAACTCAAATGCCAACAAGAACTCAAGGATATAAACATAGACTCTAGGGCATAAGATATATGTAGTGATAGAAGTAAAAATATGGGAGGATGATCAGCATTGATTTTTCTTAGAAAGACAGAAATTAAAACCAAAATGAGTTACCTTTAGCAGATATGCAGCTACTGAATTTTTCTGTCTTGAAACACTACCAATATCAAACTCTAGCAAGAGTATGAAAGATCAAAAGACTCATTCACATGGAGTAGGATGGATCACTGAGAAGAGGATGGGTCCTAAGCGGGTATCCTGGTTTCATTTATTTTGCTGTGATAAGCACCCCGGAAATAAAGTACCTTAGGGAACAAAGGGTTTATTTCAGCTCACAGTTCCATCACTGCAGAGGAGTCACAGAAGTCAGGAGCTTCAGACAGTTACTCCCACCAACTGCACAGGCAAACATGTGCATTTGCTTGCTTCCTTTCTTGAAAGAATTATACAAACTCCCATCTTTTTTATCCATTCATGGTGAGTTTGGGGAAAAAAGTCACCCATAAATTTGCTGCTTTTATAGAAACATCAGATTCTGTGAAATATTAAATTAATTTAAAAGGCAAACTTGAAAATAAAGAGACCTAGATATCCAGTGCTCAGAGAAAAGAGCAGTGCATAAAAGGGAATGCGCAGAGTAAATGTTGGTGCCTGGCTTTCTCAAAGAACTGGGGCAAGAGATGTGAAATTCAAATGTTGGTATAAAAAATAGGAGAGACTGAAGATTGAAACATCACCTAACAGCTTCCAAACCACTAAAGCTAAGAACAACTGGCATTACCATTTGTGAGATTATAAAAATACCGTCATTCTGAAGTCACTTTGATTGAGATTAAATATTAAAACAAAACTTTTACAGAGTCACAAGTCAATGTCTCAGGTAAGAGTTGGCAGAATATGAAATATAACACATAGTGGGGATTAATTTCCATTTCAAAAGTCTCTAGGGCCCAGGGTAATTATAAGGCTACAGAAAGAAGTAGAAGATTTTTGGAAACTGAGGAGGTTTTGATAATAAAAGTAAGCCTTATGCAGAGGCAGATTTTGAAAAGAAGGTACAAGATCCAAAGTTGCTATGACTTGCTTCAATTAACTCTCCACATTAAAACAGAACAGTCTCTAACACTCCTGTTCTCAGAATTCTGGTGTTTGCTCTTGTTCACAGCGGTGATGCATTTGACATTTGTCTGTAAAGCAGAAAGATAGGCTGGTGAAGTGAATTTATCTACCTTGTGGTTACGGATGCTGCATTTGTTTGTTAACAATGGAACTCAGCTTCAGTGTGTACTGAGGACTTCCAGTGTGCATCATTTTGGAATCCTCCAGGCGTTCATTGCCAGGTTCTCACCATCTCTAATGAGAAGATAGCCATTGCTGAATTACTCAGACCACACCATGTAAGCTAATATAATAAACCCTCTTTTACCATTACAAGGAGGAAAATTAGAAAAATAAGTAACTAGGTTATAACAACTTAGCTTCTATCAAAGAAATAATTCACAAAAAAACATGGGAAACGATGCTTAAGAGTAACTGTATTCAGAAAGAAGAAGACCAAGATGAGATGCTGGAGCTTCCAGATATTTCTACTGTGATACAGAAGACATCAAAATTTTCCAGAGGTGAATTATAAACATAATCTGCCAACATTAAAATGCCTCCCAGTTTATATTTAAAATCATGGTTGTTATCACTATTCCTTGGTGGAGGGCATTACCTTGCTTTTCAAACTACAGGAAAAAGTTCCTTTTTTTTTCTTTGAAGTCACAACAGAATCACCATTTTACCAAAAGTTATAATCTTTCTACTACAAGGTTTTTGTTTTAATGCATTTTCTATCCTAACCAAAGCTATACTTGTTTCTGGCTGTCCAACTTACATCATAAAGCAAGAGGAACCTGCTGCCAGCACTGGTGTAGAGACTCAGAGTTGTAACTTGCTTTGTATATAACTGATGCCAAGGAAAGCACAATTGATTACAGCAATGTTCCACTTCATCATTGCAGGGAAGTCACAAAGATGGAAGCTTGAGTTTGCTGGTTAACCACATCCACAAACAGAAAGAGAGAGAACGAAATGCACCTACGCTGTCTGCTTGCTTGTACTTAGCTTTCATTCTTAAGGTTTTAATTTTTAATTGTGTATATGCATGCATGTTAATATGTGGGTATGTGCATGTCTGTGCAGGTGTCCCCACAGGCCAGAAGTGTGTATCAGATTCCTTTTAGAGGGAGTTATAGGCTCCCTTTCCCAATGTGAATCTCCCAAGGTGGGTGTTGGGTGCCAAACTTAGGGGTTTCTATAAGATAAGATTATTCTGATAGTTTCTGAGGCATCTCTCCCGCTCCTCAGCGAGTTTTCTACACTCTTGTGTATTTCAGTGCTGAGGCTAGGGCATGGTGCTACTTACAGTAAGCAATTAAATTAGCTATCCAAACAATCTTTTACAAATATGGCAATAGGCCTTATCTAGATAATTCCTCAACTGAGACTCTCTTTCCAGGCAATTTTACTTTATGGCAGATTGACACTGAAATCTTATATCACACTTTACTAGGATAGTTAAGAAAATAACAATTTGCTATACACATAAATTAAGAGTATATAACTTGGCCTTAGAAAGATATTGATGAGTTAGAGCAAATTATGTTACCCATTGTAAAAAATTAGAAATTAGAGCACAGTTGATAAGGACTTCTTTAGTCTCTGACTGTTCATAATCAGAGGAATCAGAATTGTATTCCATGTGTTGAGTCCTAATCTAGTATAGTTGATAATTTTACATGTCAGGTGTTGGTTCTCAATTATCTCAGGGCCTGTACCTCGAGGACTATAGGACAGAGAAAGGCCTGGCTCGAGTTTGAAGGATAGCTTTAAAGTTATGGAGTGTGGTATGAGACAGCAAAGTCTAAGTAGACGGTCCTCCAGCCAGATGGAGGGTTTGGTTGTCTCCCCATATCACATGATGTCACTTAACCTATATATTCTGACACAGTAATAAACTGAGTTCCTGCTATGACTGCTATTGTGTCTGATTGTCCTGCTTCGTGGGGCTGCAAAACAGGTGGATAGTGCCCTCACCTTTTCCTGGGGAATAAGGCTAAGAAGGCCTGGCAACTGTCACAGAACGTGGGGCAACTGTTCCCAGGGCAAAGAACAATTTCACACAAAAATGACCCAACACTTAAGGCACTAAGATAAGCTACTCTTCTGAGGCCTGGAATTGTCAGACCACAATGTGATCCAGGCACAGAAGGATATAAATACCCAATAGGAATCTTTTCTCATGGGACATGTCCCTTCTCAGAGACTCTGGCCAGAGAAATGGAAAAAAAAATTGATATACCCTCACTCTTGGAATTCTATCCAACTATTATGACCCTTAATGCAAGTTTTCACCCCTCTGCTCTGCTTCCCCAATGACAGGTAAGGAAAAGGTCAGAGACAAGAAGAAGTCTAAAGAATCCTAAAATAAACAACCGACTAGAAGGGGGGAGAGGAGACAGGCGAGGAGCAGGAAAATGTCAAAAATTGAGAGGGGTCTGAAGAATCCAAAAGTAACCAATTAACCAAAGGGATGAGAGAAAAGGAGACAAATGAGGGGGAAGATTAAAAATGGGTGCAATTTACGGAAGAGCGGTTCTAGGGGGAAGGAATACAACAGGCAGAGACAAAGACAAAAAGGAAAGTAGATTTTGTCTGTGACCAGGAGTGGCTGTTTTCTTATGCCCCCAGCCGCCCTGGAAATGATAAGAAAGGAGAAGGGAAGGAGGCAAATAAGGAGTCTACACCCGTGCCAGGAGGAAATGATTACAGGAGCCTCCAGGAGGAACTGCAAACTTGGGATGCTCACACAGAGAAACGTGGGGGAGAACTTCCTGTGGATCCAAACCGTACTTATGCTAAAGCCTGTAAAGCTAAGGTTTATGGACCCCAAGCCTTACCGGTCAATGTTGCCCCTGACCCTAAACACCCCTATCCTGGTATCCTCGGGAAGCAAATGACCTGAAAGAATTGAGAAAGGCAGTGGCCGAGGAGGTAGCCTACTATCCTTGGATCCCCAAAGACTGGTATGATCTGGCTAAGGCTACCCTGGGGGGAATCCCAATATGTTAAATGGATGGTCTTCTTTAAGGAGTCCTGTTGCACTAGAGCAGAGTTCAATAGAGTGAACCCCTCCCATTCCTATCACTTATCTGATGCTAACTGGTACGGGGGAAGGCTTTTCCACTGGAGTCCAACAAGTCGCAATTGCAGCTCCATATCTGGACCAAGCTAGACAAGCAAGCCTGGAAGCCTGGGCCCAACTAGAGGAGGGACGCACAGAATCACCTATAGCTGGCACAATGCAAAAACCGGGGGAGCCACTTCTGGACTTTATTGTCCGTGTGCAGACCAGCCTTGAGAGGAAATTGCACCCCCTTGAGCTTAGAGACCAATTTACTAAGTTCCCAGTCTGAAAAGGTATGAACCAAGATACTAGGATGCCTTGTGCTGGCCTTAAGGAAGAGTCCATGAGTCAACGGGTTGTGGCATCGCAGAATATCAGGACCCAGTCACATACCAGACAGACTCTTGTGGCGGCTGATCTTCAGGCCCAGACCCAAACTCTAGCCTTTTCAATTACTCAAGCCTTAGCTGCTAGACAACAAAAGAAAACACCTGGGAAATATTTGTTATGTTGTCGACCTAGGCATTTTAAGATGGATTGCCCACAAAAGGGCAATAAGGCCCAGGTGCGGAAGTGACCTCCCTTTGTCTCCCTGCCCTTGCTGCCACAAGGGCTGCCATTGGGGCTCAGAATGCTGATCCAAATTTGATATAAATTGAAAACCAATTGTAATTCATCCTTCAAACTAGATGGAGGGTGCCTTCCAGCCTCCTTAACCAAAGGAAGGAAAGATGCACCTTCAGTTAACTGGACCATTACAATAATAGAGGGGTTCGGACCCAATATGACTATGATTTTGGGGTGATAAAGATTCCAATGCCTGAAAGACACGGGAGCTGGCCAGACGCTTCTCAGATAGGAAGAGGGACAAACAAGCTGGGATCTCATAACCAGGCTACCAGTCATGGGGGTTAGGGGAAAGTCTATGTCCAAGTGGTTCTGGAAAGAGACAAAGGAAAGTTCATGCCTCTGATCCTCCAGGGTTTGTCTGCAGACAACCTGGGACAAGATTTGTTAGGAGAAATATGTCGTTATTATCACTGGCAACCTAGCCTTTTATGATGATGAGAGTGAGGAAGGTGTCATCAGGCAGACCCCTAACACCTGGATTTACCCTTGAAAAGTAGAGTCCACTGCTCTCAGGGTCCCTGACCATTAGAGGGGCACCTGGTAAGCCTGTATGGGTGGAACAATGGCCATTACCTGAACTTAAACTTAAAATGCTCAAGGAAATCACCAGAAATCTGCTTAGAGAACGATGGATAAGGCTTACAAGGAGCCCCTGGTACAGCCCTGTGTTTATGATATGTAAGCCTAACAGGGACCTGGAGAATGTTACAGGACCTATGAGCAATCAATGCCGATATGGGGCTAGTAGGGGCCCCTTTAAAGTGCTTACCTTGGGTCCCAGCAATTCCCTCCCAGTTTCACTTCACTGTAATTAATCTAAAGGACTGCTTCTTCTCAATTCCTCTTCATGAAGAGGATTGTGAAAAGTTCGCCTTTTCCATTCCTACAGTTAACTCCTCTCAACCTGATGAGAGATATGAATGGACTATTCTCCCACAATAGATTATGCCAGTAGTCTGGCCTTTTGCCAACAATATTTGTATAGTATCCTCTCCCCTTCTTTTGACAAAGATAATACCCTCCTATATGTTTATATGGATGTTCTAATGATTGGGCATTTGGAGGAATCAGGGCTAGCTTCCCACATAACCAATATTGTTGATATCTGCCAACAACATGGATATAAAATAGTCCCAAACAAAGTACAAAATGTACCTGCATTTCATATATTGGGATCCCAACTAATACTCACTCAAGCCAAAGTGAATGGACCCCAATTCATCCTGCCTGAGCCTCTCACTTTATCGGGGATACAAAAGATACTGTGGGAAATGAACTGGGTAAGGCCCTCGTTGCCTGTAGAGACTGGAAGACTAGATGTGTTATATGATCTCCTAAAACAGGCACAACTTTATGAGATCATTTCCTTATACCCTGACAGTCATCAGGCACTCACTTGAATTCATCAGTGAGCTCCCTCAGACTTCTTTGGCATGATATAATCCTAACATTCCAATCCAAGGTTGGATATTTTTATGGAAAAAGACCATGCTGGCTGCCATTGTTCAGCAGTCACAACCACTAGAATGGGTACACACTACCCTGGAGGCACTTAAAGATTGTACTCTCTGGTTGAACGTGATCATAAAAATCAGGGACTCATCCCTCTGACACTATGGAAAAGATCTATCTAAATTAATAATTCAATTCAAAATTAAAGATTTAGAATGTGCAGCCAGATATTGTTATGGATTGAACCTTTCCCTGGAGGGATTTGTGGGAACCCTGGACACCCACATTAGGGAGTACCTGTCTTTTGGGAGTCCCAGATAGTGAAGCTATATCAAGAACTACACTAGAAGCATTCACTTTTTGCACAGATGGCAGGAAGAATGGTGCTACTTTTGTAGTTTTCTCTGCAAGGGGAACCAAGATAAACATTACCAAAATTCACCCTTGTAAAGGATTTGCTCAATATAAGAAAATGATGGCCATATATATTGCCCTACAAAAGGTCACAGAACCCTGTAACCTCTATCAAGATAGCTCTTAGGTGGTGAACCTACCACCACACTTATCCTATGCCTGTATCAGATCGGATACTAATCCTATTTCTGCCTTGATTATATAACTTGAATTGCTCTTAGAAGGTAGAAAAAAACATATGTATTCAAGATCTCAGAGGATACCAAAATCTCCCTGGCCTCATTTCCCAAGGGAATGCTTCTGCAGATGCTGCAGCTTCAAGGGCCTGTCCCATTAAGGTCTCAACTCTATCCATACAAAATGCTACCCAAGTGCATGACTTAATTCATGTCAACTGGAGAGGACTCAAATACTTATACATCCAGTTCCCTGCAACAGAATTAAAGAGAATTGTTCATACATGTAAGACTTGCCAAGGGGGTTTCTCTGCACCCCCCCCTTTACAAGGGTTGGGGATGAACCCAAGAGTGTTAGTACCCAAAATCATCTGGCAAACAGATGTAACAAATTACTCTCCATTTGGCAAATTAAAATATATATTTGTGACCATAGATACATACTCAAAGGCATACTGGGCTACTGTACACTCAGGGAAAAAGGTAACCCATACCAAAAGCCACTTCTTACACTGTTTTGCCACAACAGCTCAAGACTGACAACAGCCTCTGTTTTCTAAAAAACAAACAAACAAACAAACAAACAAAAAACAACATTAAAACCATTCTCCCAGAAATAGAATATATCCCATACTACTGGGATTCTATAAAACCCTCAGATTTAAGCAATTGTCGAAAGACATCACCGATATCTCTAAGAGGTCCTTATAATACAAAAAGGGGGAGAAGCATTGGAAGTGTTGGAATAATAGATTCCAGTAGAACCAAACAGGGCCAGAATTAAAGCATTTTGTTTCTGCTTGATGTCTTCATGTTAGAACATTTGTTTTTCCTTGTTGGAATTATATAAACACTTTTTTTGTTTGAACTCAGCTTCTCTGTGACAGCAGATCTTTTTTTTCTCAGTCTTTAGGACTTCATACTCCAATTCCTTACAGGAAAGTTACATGTATATATATGATAGGCAAATAGATGACAGAGATAGACACAGACAGACGAAAGGAGAAAGAGAGATAGGTAGAAGAAAATCATATATTCTATTGGTTCTGATTACCTGAAAAGTTAGATTTCTCAGTTGTTTCTTTTCTCGAACATTTTTAGCCTCCACCATACCCATGGCATTCTATCTCATCATGGACAGATAAAAGGGACGTAAATGATGATGAAAAAAAAAAAACCTCTGCAACTCAGCCATCAAAGAAAAGAACACTTCCCTCATAGGGTGAGAGATTTTATTTTGGAAGCAAGTATAAGTATGGTTGTGAGATTTAATTGCACTGCCTGCCTAGAGAACCAGCCTCCAGCACCACAGGGCTCAAGGAAAAATCATGTAGTCAGCATTGTTCTTGCTGCCTGATCCTTAATAAGTTCCTCATTCAACAATGTGCTTTCTAAAACTTTAGATTGATTTTTTTTATGAGGGGGTTCACTTCAAAGCTATTTAATGAAAACATCTAATCTTACTTTGTTTTCAAAGCTTTTTTCAGCTACAATGCACTCTGAAACCTGTGAACACATCTCTCAACATTAAGATTAAAAACTTTTGAGCCAGCCTGGCTCCTGAGAATCAACTATTTTCCTTAATCATTAATTTGAACTACAATATACGCAGCTTCTTAGGTGAAATGCAAAGGTCCTAGCTGTAGGAAACTTCCTTGAATTTATTTTCAATCATCAAAATGACTTAAATTAACATTATTGTTATCAATTAGACAGTCCAGCTTCAGAATAAATCATTTTTATAATGATCTACACATTGAAAAATGCCCAGTAGAATGGGATGTTTCCATGAGATAAACACAGTACATTCCAGGCAGTGGGGACATGCCCACACCAATTCACATCATGCCAAATATCACAGAAAGATGGCAGTAAGAAACATATGAAGGCACAACAGATGAAAAAGACACCCTGGGATTTGTAGTCTCAGGGCCTTGTCTATCTGAGATTTACCCATCAGGAATTCTCCTCCTGGTGGGTTGACACCCTGATGTCAATTGTTACCTGGTGCTCTGCTGACATGGCCATCAGCAATACATGTTAGCTAATGGGCCAAACAATGATTTAAATAATATAGTTTCTGTGTGATTATTTGGGGGCTGAGGAACAAGGATCAAAACAAGTGGCCTCCTCCAACAAATTGGCATCAATATGGCCAACTAAAATCCACTTAAAACCTGAGAGGGCCTGGAAAGGAATTTTAGACAGTAAAAAAACAAGTTTAGCTACATTTATTTTGTCAAATGGGCTTTGCTTTTTGGCGGCATGCTGTGACACCTTTAAGAGAGCTTTTCCTGATTAATAGGTAGTAGACAAACAGCCACACCATTTTGAAATGCCATCTTTCTGGGCTGTGCTACCAGCATAAACTCTTGCTCTTTCAGGAGACTGAGCATGTAAATGGGGCTTGTAAGCAGTGTGTTACAAACTGCTTAATGGCTCGACATAGACTCACTGCATACTTGGAACTGGGGCAATGTGCATGGTTTGCAGAGGTAGTGAATGGACTTCCACCATGTTGGACTGTGTGAAGAAAGCAAACAGGGCTGAATATACCCCAGTAATGCTACAGCTTATATTCTTAAGAAGCACTTAGCATTTTAAGAAGCACTTCTGGTCAGAAAATAATTACAGACATGTAATAAAGACTAATCTAGATGAAATAAAAAAAACTCTAAATGAGTCACATGTTGGATAAATGTATGTAGGCTTGGGAGAGGAAAAAGAATAAAGACAGAAAAATAAGTAAATGGTTCTTAAAATATGATAAAGTCTTTAAAGAGAAAAAGTAAGACAGTCATGGATTAAAGAGTGAAGAAAAATAAGTCACATAAAGATGGAATATGCAAAGAGAGTCTGGATTATGTATACTATTGTGTTTTCTTTGAACTTACTGACTGCAGAGAGACATTTGATTCTGGGAACTGCTAAGCAAAATCAATATATGTATTTTAAAGGTATCCTGATTTCAAAATATGGATCTAAGGATATGTTGCTTTGGAAAAGATGTTCTGTTTTTATTTCCACAGAAAATGACAACCTTTGGATTAATTCCAGGCTAATGCGGTTTAATGGACCAAGACCTCTTGAAAGGCTGCTGTGAATACCCCCAAATATACTCCACCCAAAAAACAGCAGGAAGCCATTTGGAAAAAAACTATGCCCATATTCACAAATATTGTTTATAAATGTTTGTTTACATTTAAAGGGGGATATGTTATAGAGATGACGACTTTGCACAGATATGTATCTTGGTCTATTAATAAAAATTTAAAGTCAATTTTGTTATATGTATATTTCTGCTCTTGATGAAGGTGTTGTGTTTATACAGCTCATTTAAAATGTAATGTATAATTAATAAACATAGATTATTATCCAAACAGACTAGGCACCCACAAAGCCAGTACATGCAGTAGAATCAAACAGAACCCAGTGCCATTATCCTTGTCTTCTCAGTCAGCCCTCATTGTTAGCCACATTCATATAGTCCAGTTTGATCACATGCTTCATCAGTCCCAGTCTAGCTGGCCTTGTTGGGCTCCCATTAGATCAGCCCCACTGTCTCAGCGGGTGTGCACACCCCTCGTGGTCCTGAATTTCTTGCTCATGTTCTCCCTCCTTCTGCTCTTCATTTGGACCTTGGGAGCTCAGTCCAGTGCTCTAATTTGAGTCTCTGTCTCTATCCCCATCCATCGCCAGATGAAGATTCTATGGTGAAATG
>LOEQ01007429.1:7554-21260 GCA_001685075.1 Bramus lutescens | reverse complement strand
TGTCTTAATGACAGTTTCCTTTGCTTTACAGAAGCTTCTCAGTTTTAGGAGGTCTCACTTATTCAATGTTGCTCTTAGACTTTGATGGAGGGGGGAGGACCCTGGACTTCCCACAGGGCAGGGTACCCTGACTGTTCTTTGGATTGGAGAGGGAGGGAGAGGGTGTGTGTGGGGAGGGGGAGGGAAATAGGAGGAGGGTAAGATGTGGATTTTTTTTTTAAATCACACTTCTGATACCCCCTAGTCCATAGACACCATCCCCCTCCCCCTGATCATCCCAGGGCACCACCCAAGGACCTGCTTCCAGAAAAGCTCCTCCTTCCTCAGCCATGTCTGCTAATTTGGCCCACCAGACTTGACTTGGAGTTGCTCAGGTGTCCTGTTGTTTCCAGATTTGAAAGAAGTGGAATGAGGCCCAGAAACCTCACATTCTGGCAACTAAGAGTGTAACAGGAGATTCGCTCTCAATCATTGACATTTTGTTCAACAGAAAAGAGGGACCAAAGGAGACTAAGGAAGAGAGGGCTTAGTGATTAAGATGGGGAGGAATGGAAGGATGTAGAGAAACAATTTGCCTCGTGTTCTGTTCTCTGATCAGTTAGCATGAGGCATGGCTTCTCCACCCAGTCTCTCTAGAAGAACCACACCAGCTCTTGCAGTACACCTGCTGAGTAGACTGCCATGAAGACAAGGACTGGGGCTTCACGTCTCTGTACATGTACTGTTTCTTGACTTTTGCTTCCCTGAGTTCACAAATAAATGACCAATGCTTTATTCCTTGCCTTGGGCCATGCTCAGCTAAGAGGGAAACCTTATATCAAACAGCAGATAATTTATATAAAGTGTCAGCATGCATGCCCTCAGAACAGACTGAGAAATAGTAGAAACATATTGTGGGGAAGCTACTGGGTTCCATTTCCAGCACAGCAAATGAAAAAGATAAATAAAACGGAACAACCCTTTGGGAATACAAAAAAAAAGAAATATACATTAATAGTCACTCATAAGAGTCAAGTTTGTAGTCATGTTACTAGGTTTTATATATATATATATATATTAGTTATGCATTCTTCAAATATTCCAAAGTCTACAGAATATGGCATTTAAAATGTTTTAAGAAGTTAGGATCTTTTATGACAATGAGACACATCTGCTCCTTGCAACACCAATTACTTCAAGAGGAAGATGGGCATTGAAGAGGCTCCTTATGGAGTTTATTAGCAATTTGGGCAAGAAACTGCTCTTGACTGGACTGCTTCATGGTATGCTGTAATAATTGGATATGCAGGGCCCACAGAGAAAGAACTGCTGAACTTGCCTAAAGCTAAAATGGTCCTTTGGGGTTCCTGCTTCATGAAAGAGTTTGCTAGACATTCTGCAGGACAAAGAAAAATATGACTGGCAAACTGCCAATATACATGGAATTATCTTTGATATTTTCTGCTTCATGGAAAAATCTTCTGGATACTATGGGCCTGAAGGCTAAAGATGGATGCCTTAATGGTAATTTTACTATGTTAAAATTAAAACCTTTTTTTTATTTAAACAGAATAGGGGAAGTAATGTGGGATTCTCCCTCCCAAATGCTGTGAGTACCATTGGTTAATAAAGAAACTGTCTTGGGTCTGCACAGGGAATAGAGGTAGGCAGGGAAAACTAAACTGAATGCTGGAAAAAGGAAGGCAGAGTGAGAGAGAAGCCATGTAACCCTGCTGGAGAAAGATGCTGGAACTTTACCCGGTAAGCCACTGTCATGTGATGATACACAGATTAATAGAAATGGTTTAAATTAATGTGTAAAAGTTAGCCAATAAGAAGCTAGAGCTAACGGCCCAAGCAGTGATTTAATTAACACAGTTTTTTGTGATTATTTTGGGGCTGGGCAGCTGGGACACAAACAAATGACCTCATAACAACACTAAGTTCTGTGTTCTATTGTCCCAGCAGCTTCATCAAATTTTACTAGTAACAGAACAAAAAAGAATTCATAAGTCAAAATACTTTCCAAACACATTGCTAGGCATATGTCACAGCAAAGTGGGGGATATATCTGTTGTAAGCCTCTGACGCCAATGATAATTCTGGATTGGTGAAAGCTAGTGGTGTAACTGTTCACACATTCCAAAGGATTTGTCTATATTCACAAAGATGTTAGGAAATACAAATATTGAAGATAACCGGTCATTTAGCAAAGCAAAAAAGAGCCTGAGATGATTTGTAATTAGTCTCTGGACTCACAGCATTCCAATCCCTTTATTACCAATGAAATTCTCAACAATGAACAAGTCTCCATCAGGGCAGCTTTGTTCCAGGACCTCTCATCCCTACATTTAAAGATAATTTTTCTCATTTACTTTGTCATAATGAAGGGAAGGACGTTGGTGAACACTGAAACACAGTAAGTTTGATATTGCTTTCTTGGTTTTATTTATGAAAACACTGTTTCAGAAAGGCTAAGTGTTTGGCTAAGTAACCCAAGAGCCAAACTACATTTATTGACTTGCAGGTCTGTTGCAATAACCAGCACTTTGTTCTCCATTCAAAGAGACCAGATTTGCAAACTTCAATTAGAAGCCTAGCCAGCCAGTTGTTGCTACTTTATCTCTACACAATATGCAGCTTCTCACACTCCTGAAGTCTTACTTTTGCCATTTCATACTATCTCAGCTTCACTGGATTTTAACAGTTTTAGAACATCTTTTTTCAGATGGCATCCAAGCTTCTATCTGGAACAATGCAAAGTGACTACTGGGAAAGGCTGCATTATACCTAGCCTATATTCTTGCAAGAAAAATGGTATGTCTTAGGCTTTGAGAAAAATAATTTAGTCATTGGCAGAGATATGGAAGGGGTTGCAGGAATTCAAACAGAGGGCAAGATATATTCTCATAAGCAACCACAGTGAGAATATTGTACCCAAATTCAGCATTGTGTTTTTACAGTTTTACTTGTTTGTTGTTTTTACAGTGGAAGGAAAAACGACCCTTCACACTGGACTCTCCAGTGGCATCTGGGAAGTTAAACCCAGATCTGAATTTCTTCACTGAGAGCTTCTGAGAAATAAGAAAGTTTTCAGTGTTAATAATCACTTGTAATAATCACCCTTTGCATTCCCACTCATATCTGCTTAAATCTGTTCATTCCATTGTCCTCATATAGTCGGCTAATTTCTTAAGTCATACACTTAAAATATAGGCTTCATTCTCCCCCTCCAGAGAAAAAGAGGGACAGAGAGACAGAGAAACAGAGAGCCAGAGAAAGGTTGGATGAAATAAAGGAAGAAGAAAGGTAGTTTCTCCATTAACCCTCAGGGACATTACAAAGTATACTCTGCAGGCAACTAGTTCTGCTTGCTTCTCTGCTGACTCCTTCATTCTGTCCTGGGGCTTCCATGTGACTGTCCAGCCAAGTCTATAATGAACTTCCTTTTCACTGCATCTCCTGTTACTCTTGTGGAATCATAGGAGTCCTTTTGTATTTTGGGGAAAGATCTCCACATCTCCATGTATTTCATGATTTTTCCCCATGTTTCAGAGCTATACTCTTCTTGTCTCACACTTCAGATCCCACAGATCTCTCATGGGTCTTTGAATAATGCAGCTTTTTCTTTTCCTTTTTTCTGTATTCCCATCATCTTATTCCACATTCTTCTGCACACCCCAAAGAAGTTGTTCTGCCTTTCACGGAGTATTAACAACCTGTTCTTCCCACCCTGTGCATCTTATATGCTTCCTCATTTCTCTTTTCTTCCAAACCTGAAATCTTCCTCCACCCCACTTCATAATTATTTTCTGATTCCTCTTTTATGTAGCACATAGTTATTGAGCAATGAGCCTACCAGGCACTGCAAGGATAAGATAGACTTATAAATTTCCAGAGTAAGCAATTACAAATTTGAATAAATTTTCAGATCTCTCTCTTTCTCTCTCTCCCTTTCATACTCCCCCCTCTCTCACCTCCTTTCCCATCATCTGCATCTGCTCAGACCTCTAATGTGTTCTGCTGATATCTTTCACTCTTCCTTTGCACATAGTAGATACAAACTAAAAAGAAGGGATTTTCTGAAGACCTGTTTCCTCTCTTGTTGAAGTCCAATGATTATTCTTTCTGTAAAACCACATCAAAATAAGTTTAAAATACACATCTCAAATAATAGACAAGTTCCAGAATTCCCTGCTGGTGTCAATGTCTTGGAAAATCCTGAGATCTCTTTGTCACTCAATTGACATGAATATTGTCTTTGCTCAGAACTCCATTTGCACCCACCCAAAGGTCTCTGAGTGTGGCTCTATTCCACTTCAATATATTCTAATTTTTGCTGTAGGGAGAAACATAGACGCCAATGGTCCATTTAACTATAGAAATTATTCTGTTAAAAGTGTACTTCAGACAGTGTTACTACTATGCAACCCACACTGGCCTCAAACTCATAATTCTGTCTTCTCATCCACACAAGTTCTGCATTTTTGCTACATATGCCCCATACCTGACTGTTTCTTTCCTTGTTTGTTTTTCGTCTCTCCAGGCAAAGTTTGGTCAAAAATCAGTAGGCAATTTTTTCCTTCTTACCTGCATTTTTCATTTAAGTGATTGGTAGTCATCAGGAGGTGCCATTACCATCTTTATTTTGCTGAGAAGGAAATTGAGGCACAGATAGCATACACAAATTGGAAACTTCTTGGAGTTCTAAGTGTTCTCGAAATCTACTCAACTTTTTATAAGCCCATTGTCCAACTTTTCACACTAACACTAGTACCATCCAATGTCTCTGACTAAAATGGAGGCAAGAGAAGTGTTTGCTTCCAAAGTTCAGGTGATACACTCTTAAGAGAAAGTATCTGTTCGCCACCCTCAAAATGCAGGGGCACCCGTCATTGAAGACATGGTTTTTAAGTTCTCATCAAAAGTTTTCTGTAATACAATATATGCAATGACATAAAACTAAATTAAAATTAAAGTTTATTTTATAGTCATGGCAGAAAGGGCAGAGATATTTACACAGATACAAATTGCTAAAGACTGTCTGTTTTCTGTTTTCTACCTTACTTTTGACTCTCCCTGTCACTGCCCACTGGACAGCAAATTTAAAATAACAAAAAGAAGATGGTAGAAGAGAAGAAGAGGAAAGGGAAGAGAAAAGAAGGAGAGATGAAGTAAGGGGAAGAAAAAGGATGAAGAATAGGGAAAGCAGAGGTGTGGGGAAGGGAGGAGATGGGAAGGGACAACGAATAAAATGCTAGGTTCTGGCACATGTGAGTGTGTGTTGCATGTATGTATCTATGTGTGTTCCCATGGGTAAGGGAGTGCATGTGCAGAGGTGCAATTTTCATCTTATTTATTGAGGAAGGGTCTATGAATTGAAGCCATAGCTAGTCAATCTAGACAGCTTATGACGGGGATGATATATGTTCACCATCCACAGGTTGGGATTACAACTGACATGCTTACCTGACATGTACATGATGCCTGAGTCCCCATAATTGCATAGCAAGTGCTTCATTGCTGCACCATCTCCCTAACCTTAAAATGTCATTTTAGAATTGACAATGTTGTTTAGTGATTCATACTTGTGCCTACATCCATTTCTCCACCACTTTCTCAGAGGCCTGGTGGTTCTAGATGTGTCCTAAGAAGTTTGTGTGCCCTGCTTTGGAGGGCAGGCAAGATATGTTTAGTATGACATGATTTGCTAGCTTTATGTGTTGTATATATGTAAATATGACTCTTTCTTGTCCACTGTAGCATCTCACAGAGCCTGGAACCCAGGAACCTGTCTCCTGAAGACATTAAGACTGAAAGAAGAGGGACAGATGGTGAAGAGTTTTCATTAGAACCTGTATTCAAATTCAGTCTCTGCAGCAATCTCCAGTGCTGGAGAAACAGATATTGGGGATCTCTGGGGCTCACAGGCCAGACAATATCGCTGAGTCTCTGGGCTATAAGTTTATAGTGAACAAATTGCCTCAAAAACAAGATTAAAATAAACATTGACTTCAGCTTTTGACCTTTAATTATGAACACACACACACACACACACACACACACACACACACACCAAGAGGACTAAATTCCTGTGTGAGTTAAAATAAAAGTCAGTGCAGTCTGTATTTTACTTTGAATGCTGGTCTTGCCTGCTGTTCCTCTAATGTAGACATGACCTGGGCTTCTGCTTGTTGTGCCCCTGTTGAGAAGCCTTCTTTTCTTGTCCTGGTAGCTACATGACAGCAGACCTGCTTCTATGTGGACCTTGGGCTGTACTTCTTGCTGCTATTTCCACTTCTGTATGTGCTGATTATATTTCATCTCTCAGTCCCAATAGAATCCCTATACTTTACTGAACCTGGACCTTTATTTGAATGTTGCTAGCAGGAATCAGAAGAATATACAGGAGTAGTTACGCCAACTAGAGGGAGCACATGTCAAATGGTCCTGCTGTCACACATCTGTCATATCACTAGACCCCAGCAAAGTAGTAGGAACCTTTCCATCCCCTTCCCTGTCTCCCCACCTAATAAATCTCTTTCAAAAATCAACTTTGATCTTCACTTTATTCACATTTTAATCTCCTTTTATGGATAAGGAATGTTTCCAGAATCAATTCAGAGATATTTTCGAAGATCTGCATTTGGTCCAGGCCCTTCCATGTGGAATTCTGCAACTATTGTATTAGGAGATGACTGTGAAAATGTACATATTAAGAAGTGAAGATTGCTTCCTCTCCTGCAGAGAAAACAGCTAAATACTGGAAATGTAGGTACTCTGGGTTCTATCTAGGTATGAGGCACTGAGACTCACCAGTAGTGATTCTGAACCCTCTAGACCACCGATGGCTGTCTGGGATGAAAAAGGAGATAGGTGCTACCTCACTGTGGGAAGTGGGTTATCAAGAAACACCTGGGATTAGTACAACACAGTAACATCTTCAGTCTCTTTTTGGACCAGTGGCTCACAGCAGTCATGGTCTTCACACTTAGTACTGCCAGCTACAACACTGGTATGCTGCAGAACCCTGGGGAAAAGATGTGGGCAGCACATATTTCAGCCCTCCATCCTCCAGAAGGTGATACATCTATTTTCTAAGAGAAATGTGAACATATGCTTGAAGAACTGCAAATGTAAGAAAATTCTGAAAACTTGCCTGAGACAAGACTATCTCAAAAAGTGAACACTACAGTCTAAGAAACAATCTGTGTCAACACCCAAAACCTTCTGGAACATATTTTGCCATGTTGAACTTATGACCTTTTAAAAAAATGATTTTGAAGATGAAAAATTTTATCTTATTATTCAAAATTAGCCTGTACTCACTTGAAAGAAGTAAGCATCGACTATTAGACAGGATCACTAAACTTCACTGATTTTGCTGAGTATATAAAAATATTTACTTGAAAGCAGAATGTGATAATTACTGAATTCAATCACAAAATTTCTTCTGGGATGTGTTTTGACAGACATTTTTATTGCAAAAAATTGTCTGAAAATATCTGGGGTTGACATAGAAATGACAACTGCAGATAAACCTCCCTAACTTAAAATTTGAAGCTAATTTTTTCACCTTCTAAATTTTATTAATTTAAGCTTTCACTCATTGAACATTTTGAAATTAGATAGTTTTTACATTGGGAAACTGATTTTAAAGTTAAGGTGAGGTTTACAAATATTTAACATATAATTTTATGACAAAATTGAACTTGAATTATATTCAGCACAAGAAAACGTGTGCTGAGACACTTCCTCTTCAATGCTGGGAGGGAACATAATAGAGGACTCAATGAACCAAACAAGGACCCGAGACACACAAACGTCCTTCCAATCAAATCCATAGGATGGCAGCAGCAGCTACTTTGTTATCAGTTCTTATTACTGTCTGTTAGATGGCTGCAGTACTCTATTATATTCAAAATGCCTTCCCATTCTGATGTTAGAATAATCTTCTAAAATCTTCCTCTTGAAGAGTTGAAGTATAAAAAAATAAAAATGTCAAAATAAATATAAAGTTATAAGTCTAGGAGAATGAAAACAGACTGTCAGCAGCTTTCTCAGAAGATCAAGGACCAATCATCCACAGGGAACTATTTTCTCATATGTTTAAAAAGCCTCCATCAGCTTAGGTCATTTCATTTTACAACTGGCTGTTTTAGTTACAAGACCAGAGCTTCTTTCTGCAAACTGAGAGTAGTTTCCTGGCCATCTTTGATCAATGATAGATATAAACTGTGTTAACCTTTAGGAGTTGGAGATACATGACCTCTGGATTAGACACTGTCTCTGTTACGGGAAACTGGTGCCATCAAAGAAAAGGCATGAGGCTTTAGTATACATTGCATTGAGGTAACAGGAGAGACAGTGCTTTAATACAGACATGGGTTTGACTAATGAAATCTGCAAATAAAGATTGTAAAGTAAGGCAATCTGTACCTTGCGATTGTGTGAGAAACTTTTTGCTATTTTCTAAGTTACCAGTCTAAGAGCCAATTATTCTGATTTATTAACCTTCTGATATTTTTAGCAGTCCCTTCTGACTAATTCTAAAAATATCTGTTTTCTTGCACTTAGTGACTTTCCCTGTAATCTCCTCTGGAACACATTTCATGATAGCTGCTTAGTTACCCATTGACATTAGAACCCACTCCCTCATTCCCCATTACCTTATATCTACACTATTTACTCCCCTAATAAATGAAACTTGATCAGAATCCTGTCTTGTTTTCATTCCTTGTATCTCTTGTCCCTTTCAACTCTCACTTTCCCCCACCCCTTAGTGTCTCCATTGACTGACCTGAAGGTTGGGCCAATATTGTAAAAATTCCTTTGTTCAGACCTAATGCTTGGTGTCCCTACTATAAAAAGATGGGTTCAGAAACTGGCCTTTAGGCCACAGTCTAATAAAAACCATATCTGGCTGTGGTCTCAGCTAGCTTATAAGCTTCTGTGCCCAGTGATTTGGATTTTTTTTATTATTATTTTTAAGTTTGCTTCAGGTTTTCCTAGAATCTGGTTTCTGGAATAAAGTTTGTTTCTGGTTTATTAGACTTTGGTGGTCTGTCCCAATCTTTGTGCAACTGTCCTTGACCCAACACTTTTATAAGGATAAAAGCAGCTGTTTTCACTCCTAGCACTCTGTAAGATATTGGTACTTCAGAGTCATGTAAATGTGTCTCACCATCCCAGTACTGCGATGGGTGTGCCCACCCACTGAGACGATGGAGCTGATCTAATGGGAGCTCACCAAGGTCAGCTGGACTGGGACTGATTGAGTATGTGATCAATCCAGACTCTCTGAAGGTGGCTGACAAGGAGAGCTGACTGNTAATAATAATAATAATAATAATAATAATAATAATAAGTAAAAATAAAAATAAAGAAAGAAAAAAGAAAGTTGGAAAAAGAACAGGTTCCTCCTTCATTTCCTATTTCACTTCTTTCCTATTACTTTAGATGTTCCATGGCCTATTTCTTTTATTTATTGGCCAGATTTTAAACATACTAATACAAAACATGTTTAGTTTGGTTCAGTTTTACAACACAGGACTAATACTAAAGATTTTCCATATGCTAAAATACCTTTTGCTATTTAGAGTGGGCCCTTTTCACCCATGAGTAAGTTTACCTTATGTGACATCTTCTGGGTCCCTGGCATAATCTGACATTAGAACTGGTCATCCAAAAGACAAATTGATCAAAGGTTTGGAATATTTTGTTACACCTACCTCAAGAATGCTGAAATCAACTCCACCCAAAAAAATTAATTAGATTCAGTGAGCTTCTCTGTGAATTCTAGGTAGTACAAGAGCTCCACAAATTACACCAACTTGCCCTGTGGATAAGTGCCATCAAGCTGTTCTTGAGTTGTATTTTTTATTTAAATGGTAAGTTCTCTGGAACATTTCCCTTAACACTCAGGCCCATGTAACTGACTGTCAGATTTGAAAAGGCGTCACAGAAAGTATTGACTAAGAGCTGATTGGTCAAATGTATGTGATACTGATCTCTCAATTGATATCCTCTGAAGCAGGCAAGCTTTACAGATTCTCATATTTGGAGGAAGTGATAGAAACTCCACGCAGTATCAGAATTGAATAGTTTGGAATTTAATTGAATTGCTAGATATTCAGTGTTTGTCCAGAAAGTTACATAATTGCTTGTTCATGTTAAAAAAGTATCCCAAATAGCTAAGGAACATGTCCTTAAGTATCTTCTCGCCATTTGAAATTCTTCTGTTGAGAATTCTCTGTTTGATTCAGTGCCCCATTTTTTAATTTGGTTACTTAGAATTTTAATTACTAGTTTTTTGAGTTCTTTATATATATTGGAGATCAGACCTTTATCTGATGTGGGGTTAGTAAAGATCTTCTCACATTCATTAGGTTGCCTTTTTGTCTTAATGACAGTGTTCTTTGCTTTATAAAAGTTTCTTAGTTTCAGGAGGTCCCATTTATTCATTGTTTCTCTTATAGTCTGTGCTACTGGGGTTATACATAGAAAGTGGTCTCCTGTGCCCATGCATTGCAGGCTACTTTCCACTTTCTCTTTATCAGGTTCAGTGGGGTCAAATTTATATTGAGGTCTTTAATCCATTTGGACTTGAATTTTGTGCAAGGTGATAGATATGAATCTATTTTTATTCTTCTATAGGTTGACATCCAGTTATGCCAGAACCATTTGCTGAAGATGCTTTCTTTCTTCCATTGTATAATTTAGCTTCCTTTTTAAAAATCAAGTGTTCATAGGTGTGTATATTAATATGTAGGTCTTCAATTCGATTCCATTGGTCAACATGTCTGTTTTTTATGCCAATACCAAGCTGTTTTCATTACTTTAGCTCTTTAATAGAGTTTAATGTCAGGGAGAGTAATGCCTCTGGAAGTTCCTTTATTATATAGGATTGTTTTGGATCTCCTGGGTTTTTATTTTTTCATATAAAGTTGATTATTTTTCTTTCAAGGTCTGTGAAAAATTTTGTTGGGATTTTGATGGGGATTGCATTGAATCTATGGATTGCCTTTGGTAGGATTGCTATTTTTACCATGTTGATCCTACCTATCCAAGAGTGTGGGAGATCCTTCCATTCTCTGTTATCCTCTTCAATTCCTTTCTTAAAAGACTTAAAGTTCTTTTCAAATAGTTCATTCATTTCCTTAGTTAGTGTTACCCCCAAGATACTTTATGCTATTTGTGGCTACTGTAAGTTGATGTTTCTTTGATTTTCCTCTCAGCTTCTTTATCTTATATGTATATAGGAGGGCTACTAATTTTTTGGAGTTTATCATGTAACCTTCCACATCACTGAAGGTATTTATCAGCTGTAGGAGTTCTCTGGAAGAGTTCAACTTCCTTAGCTATCAAGGAAATGCAAAACAAAACAACTTTGTGATACAATCTTACACCAGTCAGAATGGATAAAATCAAAGACACCAAAGATAGCTTATGCTGGAGAGGATGTGGAGAAAGGGGAACACTCATCCATTTCTGGTGGGAATGCAAACTTGTACAACTACTTTGGAAATCAGTGTGGTGGTTTCTCAAAAAATTGGTAGCCAACATACCTCAGGATCTAGCAATACCACACTTGGAAATATACCCAAAAGATGCTCAATCATAATACAAAAGCATTTTTTAACTATGTTCTTAGCAGCATTACTTGTAATACCCCAAACCATGAAACAACCTAGATACCCCTCAACAGAATAATGGATAAAGAAAGTATGGCACATCTACACATTAGAGTACTACTCAGCAGTAAAAAAATAAACAATGGCATCTTGAATTTTGCATGCAAATGGATGGAAGTAAAAAACACTCCTGAGTGAGATAACCCAGACCCAAAAATATGAATATGGTATGCACTCACTCATTAGTGGATTCTAGCAATAAACAAAGGACATTAATCCTATAGCACATGATTCTAGAGAAGCTAAGTAATAAGGTGAAACCAAAGAAAAACATATATAGATCCTCCTGGAAACTGAAAGCAGACAAGATTACCGGGAAAAAGTTGGAAGCATGGAGGTGAGGAGTAGAGGTCATGGGAGGGGGGAGAGAGAGGGGAGAAGAGGAGGGTTTGGGAGAGGTTGAGGGAGTGAGATGAAGGAAGGACAGATATGGGAGCAGGGAAGGATATATCTTAATTGAGGGAGACATTTTGGGTTGGCAAGAGGCTTGGCTTTGGAGGGGTCCCCAGGAGTCCATGAGGATGACCCCAATGAGGACCCTGGGCAGTGGAGGAGAGGGTGCCTGAACTTGCCTTACCCCATAGTCAGACTGATGACTATCTTTAATATCACCATAGAACCTTCATCTGGTGACAGATGGATACAGAGACAGAGACACACATTGGAGCACTGGATTGAGCTCCCAAGGTCCAGTTGAAGAGCCAAAGGATGGAGAATATGACCAATAAAGTCAGGACCACAAAGGGTTGGTTCACCCACTGAGACAGTGTGCCTGAGCTAATGGGAGCTCACCAACTCCAGGTGGACTGGAAATTAATGAGCATGGGATCAAACTGGACCCTCTGAATGTGTTTGACAATTGGGACAGACTGAGTGCCCAATAATAATGGCATTGGGATTTGTCTGTACTGCATGTACTGGCTTTTTTGGGATCCTATTATCTTTGGATGCATATCTTCCTAAGCCTGTATGTAGGGAGGAGGGCCTTGAACTTCCCACAGGGCAGTGTGCCTTGCCTTCTCTTAGGACTTGAATGGGCTGAGGGGAGGGTGTAGGGGGAAGCAAGCAGAAAGTGGGAGGGGGAATGAAGTGGGAATTTTTGATTGATATTATTTATAAAGTAATTAATAAGAAAAATAATGTCCCAAACCATTAAAACATTTCCCTAAAAAATGAAGTTAACAGTACTTAATATCTCAGCATTTTCCACAAGGGAAGACATTAGAGGATAAAATTCTAACTACCCATGTGTGACTTATGCTTTTTGTTGTGAGCATTCTTTCAGCCAATAGCCTTTTGGGTACCAGTCCATTAGGGCATGGTCTAAGGTACTATCTGTGAGCAGTCAGGAAGCACCTTCACACTCTTGTGTGGTGGTCAGAGGGTTCTTTGCAACTTCAAGCACTCACGGAGCAAAGGACCACAGCTCTCTACACTTATTATGAGTCTTTCCCAAATAAATAGTTATTATCCTTCATTACAGGCTCTCATGAACTTCCTTAATTACACCTACAACTTTTATTGTTCACATAGCCATAATACTTAAATTATGATTAAATTTACTGTTCTTGATTTCTATTGATTTTTAGACATCATTCTGTTTCTCCTAATTTCAAAATATATATGTAATCATAATTTTCTTCATTGGGTTTTCTAGTAATAAATATTTTTGTTTTTGTATGGTTACCTCACTTATCTGGCATTGTGGAAGGATATGAATACCTGTTACTGCTAAACTGACAGCATTATAGCTGGCCTAGTCTTTAACACTATCAGAAATTATAGAAGGGATAATAAATTATATCTGAGTACAGACCAAGCAGCTTTTTGAATCTATTAAAAATGACAGGGACCAGAGTTCTTATACAGTTAGCCATACCCAGGTCTCCATAGCATTGGAGGCAAAAGTATTCAGAACTGTTAAAAATGCTGCAAGATCCCCAGTGGCGGTAGGCAGCAGGCCCATGGGGCAGCTAGTCCCAGGCAGAGATGGCTGCCAGTCGCCGAGCCGTGGGTCCCTGACCGGGAGAGTCA
>LOEQ01007428.1:0-22012 GCA_001685075.1 Bramus lutescens | reverse complement strand
GCTCCCTTCTCCTTCTATGACCCACGATATCGGTTAGTACTATCTACATGTATAGAGTCCCTAAGGCGTATGGTTGTGCATTGGAGCCTAGACAAACTACCATGGGCCATGCCCATAATGATAAGTGATTCTCCCCTCCCTTTGTAGCCCTTACCTTTCAAACGTTCTTCAGTTAGAGTTAGGAATCTAAGGATTTGCTCCATATTCTATGGCAGGATATTAGCTGGGTTGATGTATCAGATCTGACACATGCAACCACGGTTGCTATGAGTTTATTGGCAGAATGATCCTGTCATGTTCAGAAGCCATGGCTACTTCTGAAATGTGTTACCCATGAAAGTGTACAGTAGTAAATCTCTTGAGCCAGGTTTTTTTCTCTATATTTTCTTCACTCTGTTCATCCAAGTTGCTCATATCTGTTCTCATTGTGATATAGTTTTCCACTGAGTAAATATATCTATGATAATTTTTTCGACCATTGTACTGTTGATTTGGGTTAATTTCAGGTATGGATCATATGTCTATGCTTTGATGAGTGCATTCATGCTTTATCTCTTCCATTCATGAAAGGAACGGATGGATCACGGGAAACAAAACAACTTTGTAAATTAGTGCTCATACCAAATATACTCTCAGTAGGCAAGGAATAGGGGTTCTCCTCATTCTATAGCCTCGCTAAAGCCAAGTCCTTTTCACCTCTTCTGTGTAAGTTGTTTAGATAAATCACTGATATTTTCAATGTAAACTATAACCCTGCTTGATAGTGTATCCACATATCTGGAAGAAGCAAATCAAATGCTTCCTGAAGAAACAAGTTCTCAACTCAAAGCAAATAACCAGAAGAAACTAAAGAATTACTTTTGTGCTAAAGTATCATCAGAGAAAAAACTTATAAACAGTGAAGATTTAGTAAATTGGAACTTTGAGGGGTGGAGACCAATCTTGGTCATGGCATTTGCTGATTTCCATAATGTAAGTATTATAGTTTTCAAGCTACCAAGATGACTTCTCTGAAAGCAGACGTGAGAAGAGATGTCAGCGCTCAGGAACCCTGGGAAGTGGCTCTGGATCACATGTGCCAATGGCAATGTTCAATGCCCTGTGTAGCTTAGCCCGAGCAAAGCTACCTGAAATCATCAAACTCACCCTTGGAGTGGGTGTGATGGCTAGTGTTCACTGTGGATGGACTGAAATGGGAGATGCCCAGGAGCTAGAAAAGCAGAGTTTTGGGTGTGTCTGCAAAGGTCTTTTCTGACACACTGGTGTGGAACAACTGGAAGGGAAACAGTATGAATGCACGTGGTACCTTCCAACAGGCTGCAGCCTGACACAATAAAAGTGCAACGGAGAGAGCAAGCTCCGTTCTTCCTGAGCAAGTAAACCCAGCATTGAGTGCCTGAGACTCTGGTGGCTTCAGACTTTTAAGGTGACTTCACACTAGCAACTCCCAGGAAGCTGTCTGGCCTTGAGCCTCACTTTGGTAAGGCAGCCAAGGTTTCCTCTGAGGCTTCTAACTTGTTGAACTGAGTAGGAACTGGGTGAATCTCTGAAGTACCAAACATGTAAGAGCCATTGTTGCACTGATCAGTCTTCAACTTTATAAACAAGTCTAATGAATCTATGTGTGCATGTATGTGTGTGTGCGCACACATGTGCATGTGTGCATATGTGTGGTGTGTGGTGTGTGGTGTGTGTGTGTGTGTTCTGTTCCTCTAGAGAACCCCTGACCACGTGGATTCCTTCCTCTGGGACCTGAGGACTAGCTACCAGACCAATCAGGCGCAGTTAAAAAAGATTGGCCATAAAGACAAAATGCAATGAATTGCCATAACCCAAACTACATCTTCTCATCACAACTCAATACAGACAGGAACCAGTAACAATAGAAAAGAGCGAAATCACAGCCATTCAGAAATTGCAAAATTTGTAGAATTTTTCTGGAATGGTTGCTTCAGCTCTTCGAGAACAAAGTTTACTGAATATCAGATGGGAACAAAAGGCAATGCGCTACTGTGGGTGTAATTGATTCTTCACTGGCGGTGGATGCTGGGGATCAAACTAGACTCGTGTGCTGGATACTCACCTCTTAGCTACACCATCCTCTTCATCTAAAATTCTATGGTTTTTGACCCCTTGGTGGCTTTATTATGAGTGTACTGATATGCCGGTATGCTTCATATAATCTGATGGGTCTTTAGATGATGGTTCATACATTTAACACAAATATTTTTCAAAGCAAAATGTAAACTAAGATTTTGAGCTGGAAGTCGTGGTACTGATTTTAGGAAAGAGAATTAAAGCGAAGCATCTAACCCTGGGTAAAGGAAGACGTTTTCCCCAGAGAGATCCTACCCTTGTCATTTTGCTAAGGGACATGATAAGCCTCTGAAGGCTTATCTTTATACACGCAGACTAGAGTAGCTCTCACACTTATCAGATAAGCTTCTTCATGTTATGATGATGAACATATCCATCATCTGGCCAAAGTGCAGAGAATAATAGACTGTGGGGGTGGCCAACCTTAAGTAGAATGTACACATCACTGCTCCTCTCCTCCCAAGGCTCAAGGATCACCACAGTCAAGCACAGGAAGACGGCTGAGAGTCCAAGGTTGTAGGGGACCATGTTTTCGAGGACACAACAGTACCACTGCACAGAACTCCCAGCAGCGTGGCTGCATGGACGCTATTGGCACAAGACAGCCACATTTCCAACATGTTTCGGAACCTGTGGGAGGACAATGTAGCCCACCCTTAGTTGATGAGCTATTGGCAGTTGATAGCTACTCAGGGAGGAAGGACTGATTTTCTTCAAGGAAGTGGCCACTGATAGACTGCCCATGCTCCAGCAAATTGCCTTACACCCGTACACCCGGGTACTACCAGCACTAAATGGACTCAGTGGGCTAAAAAGAGAGTCCATGAAGTTGGAAGAAGTGATGGGGGAGTATGGGAGGAACTGGAAGAGAGAGTGGAGTACAGATGTATTATTAAACATATTGTTTACGAGTATGAAATTCTCAAACAATAGAAAGAAGAACTTTCCCTTTGTTTCTTTCTTCTCATTTTACCTTTTATTACAGTTTTTCCCATGTTGTTAATAAAAGTTGTTCTGTTTTCTCAGATGCACCCTACAAATTATTTTGCTGCAATATACTTCTTTGAAAGATTAAAATGTATAGTTAAGTTCACAACCCCCACCTAATCACGGGAAAACTGAAATAACAACTTCCCTAAATATGTCACCTTTCTCAGTTCAAGTAATTCAGTTGACTCACTCCTCAAGGTCCATTATCTTCATTCATTTGTTCATTTCATATTTAAATGATAAGAACTTTGTGCTCAGTAAACCTGGTCATTGAAGGTACAATAAAAAATATAAGGACTGGAGAGATGGCCAAGTCATTTTAGAGCCCCGACTACTCTTCTAGAGGACCAGGGTTTGATTCCCAGTACCCACAGGGTGGCTCACAACGTCTATAATTCCAATCTCAGGGGTCTTTTGTCCTGTTCCCCACTAATTTGGCACTGAATACACATTGGGCACATACACAACATTCAAGCAAAATACCTATAGAATAGAATAAATAGATACATATCTTTAAGAAGAAAAATACTTATTTCCAAATATCAGCTTACTTTGTAGTGAAGAAAACACACACATGCATACATAATGTGTTAAGTAAATATTTATCTAATTAACTAAACATACTACATATTCCACAGAATTCATTTCTTTTCATGAAAGTATGCAATATAGAAAAAAAGAACAGTACAAGCGTTCTATTAAAATTGGTCCCAAATCTGTATTTGCACAGAACTAACAAAGTGTCTTTGTATAAAAGAACTGATCCCTTTAGCTTCAAAATATAACTTAGTCCAGAATAAAACTGAAACCTCCACTTCTTTAGAACAAGTGGAGAAAATTCTTCCTTTAAAGAACATCCATTACAACAGCTTTTGAAATATGATCAGCTAATTTTATAACTAAAACCGAAGTGCCCAGAAAAACAAACGATCCATTCTACCCAGCAATGTGCTGTGCCTTTGCGGCAGTTGTTAGGTGGTGGCATAATCCCTCTAGCAAAAAAGCCAAAAGGTTGCTCTTTCCCCCAAAAGAAAAAAAATCAATTTGCACATAGTGTTTAGTCGACTATGACCTATTTGTGTAGCATAATTCCCAAGATACTCAGCTCACAAATGGGACCACTTGCTGGATCTGCTGGCTGGAGCCAGTCTCTTAAAAGTTGAAGACAGAAGGCCTCTGGGGGCTTTATGTAAAAGGGAAAGACAGAATCCAATCCTTACATAGCATGCTGGCAGCCTGCCAAGGTGTGCTAGAGGAATTCAAAAACACAGATCCTGGAATGCAAGCCCATCTGGGGAGTTGGTCCGTGACAGAGGAGAAATCTCGGGGAGCTGCCGCTGCCACTGGGTGTGCTGCTCACAATGACACTGAACCGCCCAGCAGGGAGCAGATACTGCGTCATCTTTCTGACTTCAAGACATCCTTGTTTCAGACACTTGGAGGGAAGAATGAGGATGAAAATGATTTGTCTCTCGCATAGAAACATAAGCAAATGATTTATCGTAATTATTTTTAGATTGCAATATGTTGCCTCATGTGTCAAATGTACATTAAAGAGCAATTAGTTGAAATGTCAACATTAAACGATTCGCTACTGAGCATTTCAAAAGCAGAAGCCAAAACTGATGAAGGCAAGAATCAGTGTATGAGAACATGCAAGTATCAGTAACTGTAGACACTTGTTTCTGCTCTGAATTTGGAATAAAGATGTCTCAAATGAGGCTCAGTAACAAAACATGTGTGAGAGTGTGTGTGCGCACGCGAGTGCACATGCGTGTGCACACAAATGCACGCGAAACTGTGGGCACATGCGTATACTCACACATACACAGACAATCCACTGCTAATCCCAAATTAAG
Organism: Bramus lutescens; assembly: GCA_001685075.1. Lineage (NCBI taxonomy): Eukaryota > Metazoa > Chordata > Mammalia > Rodentia > Cricetidae > Bramus > Bramus lutescens. Next base: position 17,066 of record LOEQ01007428.1, on the reverse strand, counting down.
GCCCCAAAGCCAAATCTGGCCCATCACCCATCTTTATGCACAGCCATACCCGGTCATTTCTGTATTGCCAATGTATTCCGGCTATCATGAGAGTCAGATAGTTGCCACAGAGTCCACATGCCCCACACACCCTAAAACAATTTCTTTTCCATAGAAAAATAAATGGGGAAAGTTTGCTTATAAACGAAGCTTGGGAAAGTGAGTATCATCCTAGCAGGTTCACTCTCGACCCAAATCCCGCACTACCCAGAAAGAGCTGCTCAGAGAGCCCTTGCCAGACTGGGGACTAATGGCTAGGCTGTTGAAGATGGGAAAGAAAGGCTGTGGGAAAATGGCTAAGGATGGTTTCAAAACTCGCACAGAGTCCAAATGTGTTTGTGTGAGTCATGCTGGAGAAAGCATGAATCCAAGGCATTGGGTGGACAGTGAGAAGGGTGTTATGGGGGCAGAGAGTGGGGAGACAAAAGTCCAGTAAATAACAGGCAGAAGTAAAGAAGAAGCACAAAGTTCTATCATAAGTCCCCAAAATGATTTTTTTTCATCAAGCGAAAAAGTATTGAGCAATTGTTGGGCAATAATATACATTTCACTTAGTCCTTGGGAACAAGAGAGAAAAGGAAAACACAAAAAAAGGGCAAATGATGGGTCAAATAATTTCATGTGTGACAAAGCAAGATTGCAAAGCTCAACAAACACGATAATAACGTTAATGGCTCCCTCAGTTTGGGTTCTTATCGCTGTGAAAAGAAACCATGAACACAGCAGGTCTCGCTAAGTAACATTGAATTGGGGTGGTTTGCAGTGTCAGAGGTGCAGTCCATTATGATCCTGGAGGGGAGCATGACAGCAGGCAGATATGGGGGTGCTGGAGCTGAGAGTCCTACACCTTCATTCAGAGGCAACAAGAAGTTGACTGATGGTCACACTGAGGGACACTTGAGAAAAAGAGACTTCAAAGCCCTCTCCCAGGATGACATAGTTCTTCCAACAAGGCCACACCTCCTAATGGTGTCATTCGTTTTGGGGACCATTTTCTTTCAAGCCACCACAATTGCCCTCATCATTTCTATTTGATATTGCAAGAGAAGTGCCAGCTACTGCAATAATACAAAAATCAGAAATGAAAGTACACCTAAAGCCAGGCGGTGGTGGAGCATGCCTCTAATCCCAGCACTCGGGAGGTAGAGGCAGGCGGATCTCTGTGAGTCTGAGGCCAGCCTGGTCTATAAGAGGTAGTTCTAGGACAGGCTCCAAAGCTACAGAGAAACCCTGTCTCCAAAATAAATAAACAAACAAACAAACAAACAAATAAACAAATAAATAAATAAATAACAAGAAAGAGAAAACATCTAAACTAAAAAGCAGGAAAGAAAATTCTACTTATGGATGACAAAATTGCCTGTGTGAAAAAACTCAATGGAAATTACTTTATCAAAAAAAAAGCCATTGGAGCTATAGAAGTTTAAGAAAAAGAAACATGATCAGTATGCAAAAGCCAATTATACTCCTATATGCTGATGATAAACAATTGGAAGCTGAAATCTAATATCAAAAGGTTTGAAACACACCAGGATAAGTACTTGCCCAGCAAATGAGAGCTGAGAGAAATCTCCAGAGTTCTCAGATATTACACTATGAAAGCAGGATGCTAATGGCATCATGATAGATACGTAGACCAATGGAGCAGAACAGACCTCCATGGACAAACCATTGTAGGCACAAAATGTGAAGGCGACTTAGTGGAGGAAGGTATTTATAATAAGCAGTATTGGAACAAGTGGTAATGCATAAAATGCAATAAAAAACTTTAATCAATACATTGTGCCATATTAAAAATTAATGCAAATAATATAGATCTAAGTGAAAACCCAAAACCTATAAAACTTCTAGAAGAAGCATCAGTTGGATAAATCTTTCTAACTTTAAACAAAAATCCGTTGTTTTGTTGTTGTTGTTGTTGTTGTTGTTATTGTTTTGCTTTGCTTTTTGTTTTGTTTTCGCTGTTTGTTTGTTTGTTTTTGAAGCAGAGTTTCTCTGTGCAGTCTTGGCTATCCTGGAACTTGCTCTGTTGACCTCAAACCAGGCTGCTCTCAAACTCAGAGATCCACTTGTCTCTGTCTCCTCAGTCCTGAAATTAAAGGTGTGAGCCATCACCATCTTTAGACAAAAAGTTCTTACACCAAACACCAGAAAACACATACATACACACATTGACCAATATGATCATATTGAAATAAAAACTTTGACCTTTTAAAAAAAACAATAATCAAATATAAAAACAAGCCTAAGAAGAGGACAAAATATTTGGAAGGTCTGTGTCAGAAAGAGGACTCATACCTAGATTACGTAAAGAATTTCAAAAACCCAATAAGAAAGCAAAGAGTTGAAAGATATTTCCCGAACTTTACACAAATAATTTATCAGAACTGCATAGGTGACATATAAGCATATGAATAAAAACATCATTAATAACTGGGAAACACTGTTATTTATCCATTAAAGCTACAGTGAGAGACGACTACATGCCAATCAATATGGATAAAATTTAAAAGCTTGGTCATTTCAACTGAAGACAAGGTTGTGGAGGATCTGAAATGCACTGCTACTTTGAAAAACTTCCTTTTTTCAGTTTTTTAAAAAGTTCAACTATCTAATCATTTGACCCTAGGAATCTCTCAACAAGAAATAAAACCACTGGCTCATATAAAGACTTTACACACAAATATTTATAGCATTCTTATTTTCAGTAAGGTCTCCAAAAATGGAGAGCAAGTAAAAGTGGTTTGGTAGATAATCAATGGCCCTCCATTAAATGGGATGTCACACAGAAACAAAATTCAGTGAATTACTGATGAGCTTAGTGGTGGTTTGACTGAGAACTGTCTCCCCACAGGCTCACATATTTGAACACTTGGTCTCTGGTTGGTAGTATTGCTCAGGGAGGTTCTGGAATATTTCAAATGGAAAGCTTGTTAGGGGTAGTATTTCACTGAGTGCTGGCTTTGACAGTGTGCCTTGCCCCATTTCCAGTTAGCTCTCTCTGCTGTGGTTGAAGATAAGAGCACTCTGCTTCCTGCTTCTGCCAACTGTTGCCACACCCTCTCTGCCATTTTAGACTTGCCCTCTGCAACTAACTGTAAGCCCAAACAACCTCACCCACCCATAAGCCACTTTTAGTCATAATATTCGAAACACAGTGTCAAAAAGTACCTAATACACTCAGTAAGTGTTTACTTCAAAATCATTGTATCGAGGGAAAGGAGTTAAGCAAAACAGAGTACATTCTTGTTCATTCTAATCACATAAAACTCTGTAAAATGCTAAGATACATTGAAATTCCCAAATCAGTAGGTCTTCAGAAAGAACAAGTCAAGGAGTAAAGGGGTGTTGCCAGGGAGGGGCTTGGGAAAGCCAAGAGGACCGTTTTGTGGGTAGAGAGCATCTTCACACTTATCTGGTGGTGCCTCACGCATAGCACAATGAATTAAGCTGGATAATGTACAGATGTGCATCTTAATAGCAGTGTGAACTGTGGAATAGACATTGCACCTAAACAAGGTAGCTCGGATGGAGAATATTTAAAGATGTACATCACAAAAAAAATAATTTCATTTGGAGCCAAGTTGATTACAATATATATCAATATTTATTGATCCTCCAGGCAATTTTGTATATCTTACTAGAGTCAGCCATCATAACATATCATGGGAGACAGGAACTACAGGTTTCACCTAAGAGAGAAGAAGACTAAGTTGAGCATCCAGTAACTCCCTGAGTGTCACACAACCGCAAGTAGCAGCTTGCTTTTGAATTCTGAGCCCCAGCCCACTCTCCAGCATGCTCTACCTGGGCAATAATAATCTCATTTTAAAAAAACAATTATCAAGTAATACATTAACTTAATATCCATTCTAAATTGCCCTATCCTCTCAAGCCACCTAAAGTATATTTAATTATGAACATCTATAAATCTAACCTACTACATACAAGTATTTATTATCACACAAAAGTCCTATTAGGAAGTGAATGGCTTTATTCTTCTTGTTCTAGAGTAAATACAGCTGGATATTTATGTACAAGAGGATGGAGTCTGAACCCTGTCCTATGCCACATATAAAAATTAACTCGAAGTGAACCAAATCTGAAAAAAAGAGCTATAAGACTATAAATCCCTCAGAAAACAAAAGAAATGATCTCCATCGCTTTAAATTTGGCAATGAACCCCTAGCTGTGACACCAACTTAAGACTACTTTATAGGACTATTTCTCACAGCTTGACATTCTTCAGTAAAGGAAGGTGCTAGAACAAAATTTGTTGATACATATACTTACTTAGCAAAATAAATAGCTGTCTTATGAGCCAATGAGCTCTTGCCTTTAAAGGAAATCTTCTTTTAAAAAAAGAAACTGATGAGCCATTCAGGATTGTACACGATAGTCAACAACCTTTGACTTATAGGAGGCTTCAACATCTAAGGTCTGTACCGTCTCGCATGTTTTCATTCAGTCTGTCACATCAGTCACAGACAAACAAACTGAGGTTCTGTGCCAGATGAGTTATTACTTCCAAATCACAGAAAGTCTGCAAAGTACACCATGTGTTCACACATTATTTTATTTAAATAAATGAGATCTTCTGAAAACTCTGTCGGCCTCACCGCAGTGTTTGGGGTGATGGATTTCCAGGGATTTCAGTAGCTGACAATTTTGCAAAGGAACAAAAACTGATTTGTTTCTCTATTTTACAATAAAAGGGACCAGAATAGACACACATGGTTAAATTTTCCTGTGTGTGGTTTTTAACTTATATATATCTAATGTCTCTCAACAGAATTCTTTGATACTCAGTTTGAAAGTTTTAGTCTCTTTCTATAACCCACCAACGTTTACTTTCACCAAAACAACCTCCTGGGATACTAGTTCTGATCATTCTGAATAGAGTCCTAAACTCTAGACTATTCCAAAGATATGCCCTCTTTGACTAACAGATTAAGCCAGAGATACCAACCCCATTCTTCCAGTACTTCAATCTTAGTTATCAAAAAATTTCACCTTTTAGTTTTGACTGTACCACTTTGTGATTATGGTCTATGGCTACCCCCTCTATGGCACCTAAAACTCTCATTATACAATAAATTCTAGTTGCATTCATATTAGACATGTGTATTTACAAGAGTATCTCTATTCTTTGACACTGAAATAGACCCAGGACTTGAGTTACACAGCTATAAATCTGGAACCTGGCATGGATTCAGATACAGACATGAACCAGCAAGAGTCTATAGACAAAGAGCAGGATTTATATTCCCTAAATTAGAAGGAAAAGTATAGCTGCCATGGCCAACCTCTCTTCAAGTGTAGGGTCTTGTCTTTGGTGTCCCTGACTTCCGACTTGGAATACGTCTATTCATAGCTCACACGATCTCAAAAAAACACATTGTATTTTCTTGAGCAACTAAAATTTATAGGCAGTTAATCATTGAAGCTGGGGTAAAAAAATGTCTGCACCATGCAGTCTACCCACTGGCCTTAGATCAACCAAAATGTCTGTTCTTCTGTGGGAAAAGGAAAGAAGAGGGATACTAGTAGGGGAAAATAATTGAAAAAAAATATGTGGTGTAGTGAAATGACAAGTTGGCAAACTATTAATAGGTTGTGAATTCATTTGAGAAGGTTTTTCAAGAGACTAATGATGAGATGGACATGTTTCATTAAGCCGGCTATGTCAGGTTCTGGGCACAGGACCTCATCTGTAAGTAAAATGATTTGACTAGTCAAGGGTTACAAGGCGGCATTCTTTCTAGTGACAGAAGCTCATCAATGAACAGATGACAAGAGAGAACACTGGTGACAGGGTCAAACCTAAGAACTGTATGCTCACAGAAGACTTAAAAATAATCCCAACGAGAGCCCCCTACCCAACAAACACACCCACAGTTGCAATCTGGAGTTCAGGTTTATGGTTTCTTCCCTTAGGCTAGACAGTCTTTCAACATACCAGGCTTCTTCCATCTTAAACGTCTACAAGTTTGCGCTCAAATGGCCCTTCACGGCGTTACTTTCTGGAAAGCCTACTGCTTTGCAGGTTTCCTGAACTTCAGTCTATATTCTGAGACATGATGTTATTTCTACATTATATATTACTTTTTAAAAATTTCATTCTTTCTAGCTTACTTCTTACAATGTGTTTCCCCCAGGAATTTCATGGTCATCATTCTATAAGAAACTGGGTATGTTTTTCTAGGAATGTATAGTTCCCTCTATGAATCTCGAGAGAATCCCTCCTAAATCCGAGGTAGAAGCTGTAAGATGGCATTCCAGGAATGCCCCTTGACAACAAAACTCGGTCAGTTGGGGAAAACAAGATTAAAATCTTCAGCATTCTGTTATGTGTATGACCTTCCAAGTTTTCGATATCCTTATATCACAACCAAAAAAAGAAAAAAAGAGGAAAACAGACTGAGGAGATGGCTCAGTGGATAAAGCACTTGCCACAAAAGCATGAGGAGTTAAATTCAAATCCACAGAACCCACATAAAGCTGGAGATAGTAGTTCAGTGTATCTGTAACGCCAGAGCATCTACTGGGAGATAGGAGGCGGAAACAGGAGAATCCCCATGTGATGATTGTTAACTGCCGACTTGGCAGACTTTAAACTCACCAGGGAGATAGGGCTCTGGCTTATTATGGGGGATTATCTTGAGTATATTAATTGATTAATTAATAGTGCTAACTATGGGTGGCACTAGTCCCCATTTAGGGGAGCATGTACTGTACAAGAGTGGAGAAAGTGAGCTGAAAATTCGCATGCATGGAGTCATTGCTTTCCTCTCACTAGGGACATTATGTGACCAGCTGCTTTCAGCTCCTGGTGGCTTGACTTTCCCACCATGATGGACTGAACCTGGAATCATGAGGTGAAGTCAACCTTTCACATTTAGGTGACATGCATTGAAATATTTTATCGCAGTAATGGGAAGAAAGACTAAAGCACCCTAGAAGCTTCCAGACAAGTTCGTCTGGCATGCACAGTTTATAATGGCAGACACAGTGCATGTAGTAAGATAAATGGTGTCAAAAAAAATGAAAGAAAGGTAGAACTCACACTGGTAGTTCCCTGACCTTCACAAGAGCACTATAGTACATGCATAGATGTCTCTTTACTCCTAAATATGTACACACATAGACAAAGATATAGATCACTACATCATACAGAAACATACCAGGAACACACCCTTGTTGGATTTTTCTGTCCTGCCAGCTCCCAAATCACTACATGGAGACTCATTAAGTACAAAAGTTCGACTGAAAGTTTAGACTTATCTGCTAGCTCTTACAACTTACATTAACCCATTTCTATTCATCTATGCTTTGTCACATGACTCATGGCACTGGCCTATCCTCCTGCAAGTCTTGCTTTCTCCCTGGCTGGCTATCAACTCTGCCTTCTTCTTCCTGGCATTCTCTCTGCCCCAAAGATCCTGCCTAGCTTTTGGCTATTTACCGTTTTATTAAACCAGTCACAATGCTATATCTTCAGATAATGTAAAGGAATATTCCACAACACACCCTCACACTACACACACATACATGCACACACAAACACATATGCATGGGCATGGATGCTTGCACACGTGCACACATGCACACACACACACACACACACAGAAAATATTTTTTTAAGGCAAATTATTATGTGCTCAAGCCAGTGAGCGGTCTGTCAATGTCAGCCCCTGGTGTTTATGATAATTTGTAATTATTTGTTAAAATAATTGTGATAAGCAGTGAATGTAGACAACTCTTATTTATCAATAAAATATAAAAATTATTTTTAAAAAGTGTGATGTGCTGCCAATAACACTGTCTTTTAGAAAACTGAATGACACACAAGGTCATTCTCTGCCCCTGAGCAGATCAATCTTTGTGTAAAAGACAATTTATTGTAACTTAGTTTTCCAATCTAGAAAGTCTGGTGCTTATCATGCTTAATACAAAGATTTGACATGAGAACACACTGAGATTGTATTTACTTCATAAAATGAAAATAATTATACAATAGGAGATATAATTAAATTATTGACAATCTCAGATTCTGAGATGTAGTAGTTGTGAAAGGCCAGTGTGACTACTACAAAAGTAGAAAAAGAAAGATGAATTAAAAATAATAATATGTCCTTAAAGATAACCGAGACCTTTGAAAACAATAAAGTTGACAAAAACTGAAACTCCAGTTAATCAGAAAGCTTCTGAGAGAAACTGGTCATAAGCAGCCAGTTTTGTTCCCTAGGGACATTGCTGTGTCTAGCCCAGTCACACACAGAGGTGAGTCCAGTCTCAGATCACTATCATGAAAAAGAAAAGCCAGGAAAACATTTAGCTACAGTAAAAAAAAAACCAGAGGACACATTAAAAACCTGGAGAGCCTTGTGCCCTGAAGTTCCACGTCCTGAAACATTCATGAGGTGTAGAGGTTCTGCATTAGGTTGTCAACCTAAGCCTGAAGCTCCTAAAAGTCAAGATAAGGTCCCCTGCCAACTCCTAGCATTCAAGAAGCCCACTTATCAAGAGAGAGTTCTGTCAATTTCATGAGCAAGACATTTATTTGCCAGTTTCCTTTAAAATTCTGGTTAGTTCTTGAAGATGTCTGGGGAAGAGAGAGCTCATCTGGGAACTTTCAAGACACAGATCTGGAACTTTCACAGTCTTTTAGGAATGAAAAGGATTATTGACGAACTTTCTATCAAATACCATGAACACTGCTGTTGCGCTTTGCCTAGGAAGTGTAGCCCAAAGGGGCGCATGGACTAACTGTTTGATTCCTCGCTACTGGATCCTAAGGACTGTACCTCATCTGTTGACAAGCCCATGCTTTCTCAGGTTGGAAGAAGTAAATCCCCAGGGCACACATTTGAAGTGTCTATCTTGTCTTCATTCCTTGCTCTCTGCTTCCTGGCTGTCTAGAGGTGAGAAGCCTTCCCTGCCAAATGCTTCCAGGGCCATGACTTCCCAGACCTAGCTAGGAACACACTTCTGAAACTTTGAGCTGAGACAAACGCTTCTTCACCCATGTTACCTCAGTGTCTTATCCGAGTGAAGAAAAGGTTGACTAACTTGATCGCATTCAAAGAACAGCCAGTAAGGTGGAGAATGAACTGTGGCCAAACTACCTACCACTCAGGTACAGCTGGTATCAATCTCTAACAATGTAAGTAATGATCACCATACACTGTATCTGACTGCCTGTACATTGGTGAAGAACTATTTCCTACAGAACTACGTGACTGCTTTGCTCACCATGCATACTAGAAAATCAAAACTTAGTAGGTGTGATGTTCAATATTCATCCATTTGACAGGTATCACCTAGGAGATGGCCCTTGGACATGCCTGGACGACATTATATTGAGTAGGTTCATTGATGGCATGGATACATCTTAACTGTGAGAAGGACCATTCCCTAAACAGGGACCTCAGACTATACAAAATGGAGAATGCAAACCGGGGACAGCCATGCTCTCTGCTTTCAGATTGTATATGTCACATGACCAGCTGCTCCAAACACCTACTGCCTTAGCTTTACTGTAAGCCAGGATAAACCCTTTATTCCTAAATTGCTTTTATGAGGGCATTTTATCATAGTAATAGGAAAAGTAATTAAGACACTAGGTATAAATGAATCAAAAAACATGGCCATAATCAAGTGGGGAGACTATGACATTGAAATAAGCCCCAAGGATAATTTCAATATGAGAGTTAGAATGCTTAACAAAAAATAAGGAAATATGCAAACAGAAACACAGAGATACACACATCAAAAAGTTTATGCTCCGTTGCAGAATTATCTATAATCACTAAACTGGAAACCAAGTGAATAAATGAATTGTGATAAATTCAAACAATAAAGTGCATTTGGCAGTAACGCTGAACTGTGTAAAGTGCCTCATAATAATGTATGTGAGCCTAGTAAGTGAATTATCAGATAAGAAGAAAGCCAAGTTCAAAAATTCATACAAGATTTTTATAAAACCAGAGTTAGTTTGCCATTTAGGCTGGGGGTCTAGATAAGCATAGAACACGGACCCAAATGTGCAAAGATCTGGGACCACGAAAGGAAAAACCGGTCTATAGCTTAGAAATAAGGGAAATTGTTACAGCATGGATGAGAGAAAACCCTAGGATGAAACAAGAGCAGAATGCATCAGACGTTGGGAAAGCTGGGAAGTGGTGATGGTGTCTGTTTATTTTAACTTGTTTTTCTTGAGAATTCATAACTGTACTTATATCATTTCCACCAACACCTGCTCCAACCCTTCCTGTGCCCCTTCACTTCCTCCCAAATTCATGATCACTTCTACATTATCCATGTTACATATGGAAGGATAGTTGCTATATTTCAATACAGCCTGCTGAATCCATTTAATGTCGCTTAGGATTGAATAACCTATCTGGGAGCTCATCTAGGAGTACAGCCTTCTAAGATTGCATGCATTCACAATGGTGTGTCAATTGGCATTGGTATTGTGTGGGCATTTTGTTTTTAAGATAACAATAATGCTGAGATTTCACGGGTACAGATTTCCTGTCATTGGCTAGAAAACACTGTGTAGTTTTACCCTCTGACTCTTACATTCTCTCTGCCCCTTCTTCTCTGGTGTTCTCTGTGCCTTGGGTATAGGGCTTCCATCGTACCAGCTGTGCATGGCACCCACTGCCAGCTGTTTTCTACATTTCGACCAGTTGTGGTTTTTTAGTGTCTGCTGAAAAAGTGAAAAAAAAAGTGTTATTGTTGAGGACTACTAAGAGCTACACTTATCTGCAGGTATAGGGACAGGTACTTAGAATGCAATTAGAAATTCTATTGGTTTAATAAAACGCCTGTACTAGACAATCCTCTGGAGCCTATGATGTCTCCAGGCATTGGAAGTTGGGCAATTACAGTACCAGGCACGGATTCCCTCCTTCAGAGTGAGCCTTAAGTTCAGTAGAGAGACATTGGTTGCCCCCCAAATGAAAGTGCCACTATTGCAGCATTGTGCATATCTGTCAGACCCGTCATGACTGTCGTTCACAGAACTTGACGACTCCTAGACTCCCGGTGACTTCACTTCTTCCTTGGTAGCATGCATTGCTCCTAATGTTACTGTAAGAGTGAGGCCTCTAGAATGTTCTTCAAATCAGCTCCAGCTTAATCCCTGCAAGTCCTTTGTGTGACGTGTGTGTTGTTCCCAGCAACAGCATCTTGGTTTTCAAGTTCTGAGAAGCAACGCAACAGTTTCTTGGTGATCTGAAGAGGGGTGGGAAAACCACAGTAAAAACTAAAAACTTGTTCTCTGCATATATTCAAAATAGACCTGCCTTTCCAAGAAATTCAACGCATAGTTTTGTTGTTGTGTTTAACTAAAAAGCAAGCCATCCACGGAAATCCTCAATCTAATTATATAAAGCACATAACACCACAGCCTATGTACTGATAACCTGAGAATATTCTGGGAGGAAGTTCATCTGGTCCAGTTTTCTGGGGAGGGCATCAGAGACGTCATTCTACCACAGCCTGTCAGTCTCCCAATCACAGTCTTGCCTCCTCTTAGTTCTTTATTGTTTTTTTAATTCACCGATAATTCTTCCCTTCCTAACAATTGGCTGCAGTAGCAAAGCATTCCTTTGTGCATAAGCTCCTTTAAAACACTCGAAAGATCGGAGTGGGGGGACCCCAACATGCAGGCTCGTCTGCTTGGTAAGATCCAGACACGGGGGACGTGTTCTCCACAGTATATTCACTGCCATTTTGTCTGGCAGGTCGTCAACTGTAATCCTCAGCTAATAGCCTCCAACTGGAACCCAGTCATTCAGAACAACATGAAAGGATTCTGCTGCCCCAGTTACATTTGGCTTGCTCTGGATCTGTAAGGACTTGTTGATAGTACATCAGAAATCCCTTCTGTGGGACTCAGAAGGATTTTCAGTGTCAAAATTTCACTTAGTCACTCTTGCACGACAACACGGATACGGAGGAAATGCTGGACCACTGTGATGGCTAATGAATTGTATACCTGGAGACGCTGTGCACACATATAAAAGAGATCCAGGCAGCTTGGCAAACTGGCCCACACCTGTAATTCCCCATACTTGGGAAGTAGAGGGAAGAGTACCTGGAGATCAAAGTCAGCCTGGGTGACATAGCAAGACCCTGTCTCATACAGAAGCAGTAGCAACATCAGATATTCAGTCAAAAACATCAGAATGACAGCTCCCTCCTAGTATTATTATGTGTATATGTTTTCCCAGAAAGTCCCTAATGCACTTCCAAAATCTGCATTGCATCTTTAATTCAAAATATTAACACATGTGCTCCCATGACACAATACATGCTATGTTTATGGGCCATTTTTCTTTGTTAAGAGTGACCAGAACATCTTACTTATGTATTATAGAATCTGCATTTTATTAGCAGGGTCCTTGTCAGGAATTTTTTAGAAAACCCCAGTTTTCTAAAAGAAGATAGCTTATGGGCTCATGGATTTAAAGGACATCAAATCTAAGACCACGTCAATGAGTTGAGGGAGGTAGACATTTTCCCAGAGCAAACAGAGCTGCAATGAGACCAGAATTTCACAAAGTTAAAGGGGTTCCAGGAACATATCCATAGCTGTAACTTCCTTGCTAAAATAAAAACAGTTTTTAAAGTCAAATTCAGTCCCGTGCTGTAGTTTAAAGACTCACATCTGTGAGAATGTAAGTATAAATAGCAAATGCACATTTGTTCATGACTGAGAAATTTGGATTTTTTTTTCTTCCATTACAAAAACACTGTAGTTTAGGCTCTAAATGCCCAAACCGCTTTACTTCCCTGTGGCTGCCACAGGGATATGTCTGTGACAACAGTCCCTCCTTCATCTGTCACTCCTTGGAAGGATCATTGGCACATTTCATAAACAACAGTGACAGGCTTGTTTACCAATACCTTCTCTTCCTTCTGGATAAAAAGGGATCATTTAATCTGTGTCGTCAATCAAAGGTTTCCAAAGTCAAGCTTAGGAAGTCAAGCCTCACTGGGGGGAAGGGCATAGTGTGAGAGTAACGTGAGGGTTTCCTTGTGTCTCAGCAACTGGGCTTCACCACGAGCCAAAGCAAAATGACTGTGGACTGCAGAACACTCTCTAATGCTTGACATTTCATAGGCTTCGGGAAGACGGAAGAGCAGCGTTAGATGGTTTGTTGAACGTTTGCCAGTTACATTTGCAACATTAGAGAAAGAGTTTGGACTACATTCCTAGAAATGTCCTCTGGCAGCAAGTCTAAATTTAGAAGAAATCTTTTTGCTAACCCATAAACAATAGCTTTGTAATAATGAGCTGCATATAAATCTCTTGGTTTTGGGTTAATCACAACTAATTATGAAAGAAAAATGCACCCTTCACATGTCCACCCACTGAATTCTCAGTGCGCACTACGGTGGATTTTTTTTAAATCCAATAAAAAGCCACTTAGATTTAGCTTCTGCCTGATTCTCCTGATGCCAACCAACACTTCATCTTACCAAAACATTAAATGCCTGGTTTGGGAAATTATCTCTTTGTAGCAGTCATTTGGATTTGTAAGTTATATTAAAAATGTGATATTAGAAAGATTCGGCAACTGTGGAGTAATCTCTGTGAACACTATTGTATGCAATTGAGACATCCACGTTGTAGCCAGAATGAATGACAAACAAGTGTGAGAGACACTGAGACCATTTCAAGTCTCAGTCGACAGACAGCTTCAGCAGCTGCTTCTGCGTGCAAAGTTTCAAGGAACGCAATGTTTCTGCTGTTATTGTTGCTTTCTGAAGTGAAGGGACGGCAAAGTCCATGTTTAATGTCACAATTAATGATTAATTTCTAAATGGCAAATCTTTCCTGCTCCTTCCTTTCTGTTCCCCTCCCCGCTCCAGTAGCTTCTTTAGCTTTGAAGTGGTCGATCTATAAAACCAAGGGGGGGGGGGCACAAAGCCTCCTTCAAGGGCCAACCCTCCTCCTGGAAGGTTTCTTTTGTTCCACAAAGGACAATCCATCCGTACCCCTCATTAGTTCTAATAAACTCAGACAGGTGGCTGGCTTTCTCAACAGACTTGCTTTAAGACAATAACAAAATTTACGTCTACACACATCAGATGAAGTGCAGAATTTAGCTACCTTCTGTTGAACTCAATTAGTATGGGCTGCCAGCTTCGATTATTTGGAGAAGAAGAAAAGAACAGGAAACCCTCCTTAATAGGCGGAAGCACTTACCTTGAACTGCCCAGGTCAGCAAGGCGACTCACAGGCTGTCTAATCGACTGTCCTTATAAATAAAGTTTTATTGGAACACAGCAATGCTATTTGTTTGCACATTTTCTAAGGATGCCTCCTGCTGCAATTGCAGCATGAGTAGCTATGATGCAGCATAAATGGCCTAGAAAGTGTAATATATTCACTGGGTGGACTTTTCCAGATGATTTGTCAACTCCTGAGGAGACATGCACCTCTACCCTCCTAATTTTCACTCCTAGGGAAAGTGGCCAACTATGTGGGAAAAAAAATCATGTGGAGTAGAGGACAGTGACACCTTGTTGATGATGACATCCGTTTTCTAGTCCTCCTAATTTTAAAGAAAAAAAGGTGAATCATTTCATCCAGGACTTTACAAAACGCACTGGTACACAAATTGACATGGTTTTAGTTTTGCTATGGCCTCAAAGGGCATTTAAAAATTCTCCCCGCTGAAAATCGCATCTTACTCAGTTAAGGAGATTTGTTGCTTTGATACGTGTGCTTTTCTCTTTAATTGCTGCAGGGATTTGAATTGCAGGTGAAATCAAACGTTGAAATTCTGAGCCTTTTGCAAACTTGTCATTATGCATGCTATAGGCAAGTTAGTAATTTAGTTATGCCATTGATTGTGATAAGATACATCATTGCTGCATTATAATGTATAAGCAGGTTTTATGTTCTTCTGCATAATATTAGAAACTCAAATTTATGGAGTCACAGGGCTGTTATCATCATCCAGTTTTTAAATAAGGTAGCAAGTGGTGATTTATGTCACATATAAAGAAGTTTCTTTGTCAAGGTGCTTGCTGATCCATGGCATATAATTTGGATAAATGAGAGGAGCCTTTGATGGGGTCATTAGGGATTATTTGCATTCATAGTTTCTTAAAAAGTTGTTTGTTGCTGCTATTATTAATCTCAGGTGGCACTCATATATTCTTTCTCAATAAATTGTGGTTGTTTGGAATATCCAATCAAATAGTGTTGACATCAAAATTTTTTAAATTATAACATATCTATGAAGACCTAGGCATTGTGTGTTTTGTGACAAAACAACACACAGGAAGTCCCTAGTGTTTTGGGTAATGAAAGCAACTTCACTTAGGAGGAAGTCTTGCTCAAAAGCAAAGTTCTTTTTCTGCAAAAGCCTGCATCCGATCAGATCCAATCTAATCCCTAGGGTCCAACTACTGACTTCCAGGAAACACAAAGAGCAAAAGAACACACTAACTGCACCCAAAGGGGCAGCATATCCCCAAGTCCACCTTGGTATTTCCTTACCAAATAAATGCCAAGAGCAGAAAATAAAGCTCATAGAACTCATAAAGACATTGGGCAGTGACAATGTGTTTGCCTTATTTGGGTCCAAATTCGAATGAACAGTTAAAAATATATCCATGACCTTTAAGAGATATTTAGGGATTTCAGCCTTTCCTGGATGCATGATGGAAGAACTGCTGTTAACTTTTGGATGCTATCAAGAAACTGTTGGTGTCAAGATAAGGTTGTGGCTATGCTATAATTTCAAACAGCTCTTTGTCCTTAGAGCATCTGCTGAAGTCCTGAAGGTGTGTGCTGCTCAGGATTGGCTTCAGCACAGTAAAGGGACCAAGTACAATGGTGCCTGATTACAGCCTCAGCTGTTTTAGATACTAAGGTACAAGGATCAAAAGATAAATAACAGCAACTGGGCAGGGTGGCGCATGTCTATTATCCCAGCACCTGAGAAACTGAGGCTCAGGGATTGTGCATTCAAAGCCAGCCTGGGCTTTGTCTCCAAAGAGTAAAGCAGCGAAGGAGATGAAGGCAAATTTGGGAGAAAAGGGGGGGAGGATGGAGCATGGAGAGGGAGGAAAGGAAGAGATGTTGAAAAACTACAATAAAAAAGAAGGGGGTTGAGCAGGAGAAATGACTGCTGTGTGACAATGGTCCTTTATCCTGTCACTTGTATTATTTTTAATAAAAGGCTGATTGGCCAGTAGCCAGGCAGGAAGTAGAGGCAGGGCAATGAGAACAGAAGAATTCTGGGAAGAGGAAAGAGTCTGTCTGCAGCCATCATCCAGACGCAGAGGAAGCAAGATGTGAATCCCTCGCCGAAAAAGGTACCAAGCCACGTGGCTAACACAGACAAGAATTATGGGCTAATATTAGTTATAAGAGTTAATAAGAAGGCTGAGCTAATAGACCAATCAGCTTATAATTAATGTAGGCCTCTGTGGGTTTCTTTGGGACTGAATGGATGTGGGATCCGGTGGGACAGAAATCGCAGTCAACATGACTCCATGATTAAGAACCCTGACTGCCCTTCCAGTGGACCTAGGTTTCATGCCCAGCACCTATGCAGCTGCTCACAACCATCTGTAACTACTGGCCAAGAGAGATGATGTCCTCTGCGGGTCTTTGTCAACACTGTGCACTCACACCCTGCACAGCCAAAACATCCATAAAATAAAAATGAATACAATCTCAAAACATGTTAAAAAATAATAAAGGCATGCGGAAACAGCTCAGTAAGTAAATTGCTTGCATAAGGACCCGAGTTAAATCCTCAGAATCTGTATTACTAGCAGAGATTTATTATCCCAGCACAGGCAAAGCAGAGATGGGCAGATTTCTGTGGCTTGCTGCCCAGTTAGGCAAGCCTATCTGATGAGTTCTATGCAGTCTCCAGAAAATGAGAATAACAGCCAAGGAAAATGACCACCAAAGATAACTTTTATTCTAATAGAATGTGTGTGTGTGTGTGTGTGTGTGTGTGAGAGAGAGAGAGAGAGAGAGA
>LOEQ01007427.1:39849-53556 GCA_001685075.1 Bramus lutescens | reverse complement strand
TGCTACTAGGGTTATATTTAGGAAGTGGTCTCCTGTGCCAATGTGTTCAAATGTGCTTCCCACTTTCTTTTCTATAAGGTTCAGTGTGGCTGACTTTATGTTGAGGTCTCTGATCCATTTGGTCTTGAGTTTTGTGTACGATGATAGATATGGATCTATTTTCATTTTTCTACATGTTGATATCCACTTATGCCAGCACCATTTGTTAAATAATAGGTATGTATTTTGTCAAAAGCTCTTTTGGCATCTAATGAGATGATCATGTGGTTTTTATTTTTCAGTTTGTTTATATGGTGGATTACGTTGACATATTTTTGTATGTTGAACCATCCCCGCATCTCTGGGATAAATCCGACTTGATCATGGTGGTTGATGGTTCTGATGTGTTCTTGGATTCTATTTGCCAGTACTTTATTTAGTATTTTTGCATCAATGTTCATGAGTGAGAATGGTTGTACTTCTCTTTTTTAGTAATGTCTTTATGTGGTTTTGAATTCTTTATTCGCTGGGAGAAGTATGTTATGGAGTAAAAAGCAGTATTGTATGAAAGTTCCCAACTACAGATCCCAAGCTAGCCTTTGCAAATTCAAATGCCAGCACTGTCACTTGCTGTCTGTGTGGGCTAAACCAGGCCCCTTACCTGCTTTTGGCTTTAATTTTTTTCGTGTATAAACTGTGGATAATGCCTTGCATCTGCTGTTTTTGAAGGCTCTTCCTGTCACTAAGCTACCACTGGAAAAACTACTTCCAACCACTTGAATAAATGCGTCCTGGGAGACGGGAATCTGACAGTGTGGTGCCAAGAGTTGTTGAAGGTTTGTCTTAAAAATCCATTTCTGGAGGCGACGCTTGAAGTCACCTTTAACATTCCTTACCAAAAACAAAGCAAATATAATTTTTAGACAAGTGGTATATTTTCAGACAGAACACCACTGAAATTTTTGGAGGGAGAGGATTGCTTCATATTTCAGATTTATTCACATCATAAAAAGCAAGGTGATTGTTTTTGTCGTCTCTATCACTGTGAGGTAATCAACTTATTAAGAAGAGCTTTACCATGGCTAAGGAGTTGAGAGGTTTTGGTCCATCATTAATCGGTTTCATTCCTTTAGTGCTGTGATGAATGAATGAAGACAAAGGCACACATTTCATAGTGGCTGGGAAGCAGAGAGAAAGGAAGGCCTGGGGTCCCAGAATCTGTTTAAAGGACCTCACCTCCGTGGCCTATATTCCATACACTAGATCCAACCACCTATAGAATCTATAATCTTACAGTCTGGAGACAGAGCCTTTGATTCATAGGCTTTCTGAGACGTTTCAGTTCCCAACATAACATGGTGATCACTATTTTATTAACATGAATATCAATGTTGGATACATGAAGTTCAGAGTTTATTTTACCTCAGTAGCTTATAATTTAAAACTTTAGATCTTTATTTATTATTATTATTATTATTGGCATCCACTCTTTTTTCAGAAACAATTTTCCATATAAATACTTAGTTACTGATATATATTATATATATTATACCTGTGTGTGCCTGACTGTGCAGGTGCGTGCAGAGGCCAGACTGAACATCAGATACCCTAGAAGTGAAGTTACAGGTGAGCTGTTCCATGTGGGTACTGAGACCTACACCTGAATCTTCTGCAAGAGCAGCAAGTGCTATTAGCTGCTGAGCCATCTGGCACACAATCTCACCTTTTGAAATGGAGGTTCTCCCTAAATTTATATATTCAGTTTCACAAAAGCCCCAGGTAAGTGTGTTTTGAAGTATATTAATAATGATGCAATTTTTAAATTTAAGATGCAAATCAAAGAAACAAGAACAATTGAAACACCTTTAAAGGTCAGAGAAAAAGAACTTCCTCTTCCATCCATGTGGACTTAGAATTGAGCACATCAGCTCAGAAAGCGTGATGCAGTTCAGAGAATAGACAAATGCATTAGCGATGAGTCAAATGGACAGATTTGTCAGGAGAAATAGCTTTTCCTGTGCTTTTCCTTCAAAACAATCATTACAGAAGATGCTTGTAAGCTTGAAAGGTGAGAGTTCTCACCACCAGTGAGTGAGTAATCTATTACGTAACGGACACCAGTCAGTTCTATTCTGGCACCGGTTCTGAAGTTAATGTCAGATACCACAAACTGAGTTCATCCCACATTTTAGATACTGTCTACAACTCCCAAGTTGTTTAATTTATGTTTCTGGCTAATATGTCTAAATCAATGTCCCCTTTACAGTCTCATTAGGTTCAACTCACAGCGTTGCAAAGCTCCAATAAAACTCAGGAGAACATATCTCAATAAAAGATACTACAAAGCCTACAGATGGAGAGATATGCAGGAGAGGTCTGGGAGAAAGGGTTCAGAGCATCTGTGCCCACTGAAGGAACCACCACTAGAAACCCTATGTGCCTTGCTATCCAGGCGTCTTCCTAACTCGCCTCAGAGACTTTAACACTTTTCATAGCAGAGATACTGTTGGTGAGACTGGGTGCTGAAACCTTGCAAGGTCTTTGTGTTGCATTTCTAAGCATTCCTTTCTCATGGGTAAAACACAGGATGCCCCGGGAATTGGAAGAGTCTCGTACTTACTATTGGACAAGATATGTCACAGAATGTCTCATGACAAACTAAATGTGGAAGATGATGAGAGTTCCCATTGCCTTTGGGAAGAGAAATTTTAATTTCTGTGATTTAGGTCAAGAGTTATGAGTCAGGAAATCTGGATGAAAAAACCCAAAATATACTTTATGATACCACATCTAGAAACAGACTAGTTCATATTTTAAGACATAGTTTTTAAGGATGTACAGAAAACAGTGGATAAAAAGGATATATGCATGAGGCTCCAGGTTCCACCCTCAGTTAACACAGAAAAAAAGGGAACCAAGGGAGGGGAGAGAGAGGGGGGAGAGGGAAAGAGAGAAAGAGAGAGAAAATATTAGAACGAAGGAGTGGGAAATGGTGGGAAAGAAAAGGAATAGGAGTGAAAAAATGTATCAACAATTCTCACAATTAACAAAAGACTCATATCCATATTATCAAAAGTATCCCAAACAAATTTATCAGAATAACAACTATTACACAATTGAAAAGTAGGCATGTGCTCTAAACAAGAATTTTCCAATAGGTTTGTTGCTCAAAAGGCACAATAAATACAGGGAAAAACTCCCAGTCTTGTTAGCATCTAGACAAAGTCAAACTGAAGTACAAGGGAGAAAGATGTCAGTGTGGTGCTGAGGATGTGGAGTCCCCTGGCTAGCAATCCATAAATTCTCATCACTGAAAACTGTCTGACATTACTGGAACTGGAAAATAAAAATAATAATGACTAGCATAAATATATTTTGGAGGCTCTAACCACATTGCACAACAGCATAAGCCAGGACTATTCCTAGGAATCAAGAGCCTATAATTATATCAATTGTGATAGATCTTCTTCCTTAGAAATCCTATTCATTAATAATACCAAGACAGCAGCCAGGTACAGAGTAGCATCATATGCAAAGACCCCACATGGGGAAACTCAAGTGCATATTCAAAGCGTAAAATTAATTGCAGTGAGTTTGGAAGACAATGTATTATATGGTTAAGAATATGTAAACTAGAGTTACAAGCATGTAGTACCTTACATGGTGTTGCTGTATGTGTGTGGGGGGTTCTCTAGATCACATCGGTTTAGGTCATGTCTGTGGGAGGATTCTATCAACTTGCTTTAATCATGGCGGGGAAGCCTGTTCACTGCGGGTGGCATCAGTGTCTGAAGAGAGAGCATGCCAGATGTGAGGACACAGCCATTTATTCTTCCTTCTTGCTCTTGATTGTGGATATCAGGTTGTTTCCAGTTCCTGCCACCTTGAATTCTCCCACAATAGTGACTGTGATCAGGAATTGTGAGCCAAAACCACTTTTCCTTCCAAATGAAATTAAGCTGATACGGAATCAAGAGGTTCAAGAATGGGTGTTCTTTATTAAGCAGAAGAAGCCACTTTAAAAAGAAGCTGTAGAAATTTGAAATGAACTCAAAATTCAAGCAATTAATATTGGAAGCACGAGCTTGTTCTCAAAGGATCTTATGGCCCAGTATTTTCCTTCTGGGAACTCAGTAAGAACATGAGTCTACAGAAGGCCGCGGAGGAAGGGGTGGGTCACCTAGCCACAGCCAAGCGTGCCTAGACTCTCCTGAATGTCTGTCCGTTCTTGCATCCACAAATGACAGTGACTCTCCTATTGCTTCTGCTGTGAATGAACCGCAAGCAAGTAGGAGTGACAGCTTCAAAACTCTTATATGCTATCAGAGTAAAAACTCGGGAACAAGATTCATGCACAGAAATGTTTTTTAAAGTGGAGAATGTTTAAGCAAACATGATGTAGGTATTAGGTCCAAAGCAGCCCCCCAAAACTTCAGCCCTGCTTATAATATTGTAAATGATCGTCTGGGCTCAGCTCAGGTTGGAATCTGACTAGGTAAACAGGAAGATTGCTGGCAGATAAATAGAAGGTTGCTCTCAGCGTTCCTCACAACCTCGTGAAGCAGTTTTCTATTTATCCAGAAAAGTCCTTGCTACCGTTATTGGTCCCTCACGCCAGCTCTGTCCATAAGGAGGCGTGTAGTTCTTTATTAGCTCAGACGTGTGCACAGCAGACCTAACGCCACAGGCTACCCTGACTCTCACACCCACCTCCCACCGCTGTAACTCCCAGGCTGTCCCAACTTGAGGGCTCCTTCCCACCACAATCTGTCTCTTTGAAACTGGCAGGTTCTTCCCACATTTTTTGCTATACCGTCTGCTCACCCCCCAGAGATAGCCTTCACAGTCTGAAATTTCTCTAAACAAACCTTTGTTTCTACCCACAGAATGGTCCAGTATGGTGGTTTCATTGTGCCCAGAATTATAGTAGGGGAGAAGAGACTGGAACTCTTTGAATCCCATGGTTTCAATTTAGTAAAACAGATATTCTTTGTCCTGAAAAGTTAGAAAAGAGTGTGATTGTATCATATTCAAGTTCAGAGGCTAAAGATGATGATATTTCTTCATTGTTCTTCCTTTCTTTAATTCTGTTATATTGATTTTATAATTAACAGGTAACTTACTGATTTACAAAGAGACCGTTTTATTGATTAATCAATCAATTAATCTCCCAGCTCAATCACAGTTCCCCCTCCCTCCCTCCTTTATTTCCAGTCCTTCCTCACCACCTCCTCCTTTCTCCTCCCTGTCCTCCCTTTCTTTTTCTTTCTCCTTAGAAAAGGGCAGGCCTCCCATAAACTTCAGCCAGCCATGGTATCAAGTTGTAGCAAGACTAGGTACTTCCTTTCCTATTAGAACTGGATGAGGAAACCCAGCAGGAGGAAAAGGTTCCAAAAGCAGGCGGCAGCATCAGAGACAGCCCTTACTCCCTTGGCCAGAAGTCCCACAAGAAGACCGAGCCACACAACTACAACACATGCGCAGAGGGCCAGGTCAGTTCAACGCAAGCACTCAGGTTATTGGTTGAGTGTCTGGGAGTCCCCATGAGCCCAGGTTGGTTGACTGTGTGTTATCTGGTGGTGTCCTTGGCTGCTCTTGTCCACATAATCCTTCCTTCCCCTCTTCCACAAGATTTTGTGAGGTCCGACTAATATTTGGCTGTGGGTCTGAGCATCTGTTTCCATCAGTTGCTGTGTGAAGCCTCTCTGATGACTGTTGGGCTAGGCAATGATCAATGAGTAAAGCACGATATCATTGGAAAACATTTCATTTCAAAACAATTTAATTTCAAAATTTAATTTAAAGAAAAACAGATTTGCGGAGAGAACGCGACACCTGCAATGAGAGGTGTCTGCCCCCTGTGAACTCTTACAAAGAAAGCATCCCACAGGATGAGATGTTGTTCACCACACTCATTGGACATTTACTTTCAGAGCTTTGGTGTCTTGCTCAGGACCTAAATTAAGACATCTGCTTATTTTGACTTAGCCTGTTCTATTTTTGGTGTTCAAAGGAGAATTTGGAACTATGCAGTCTGGGACTGACATAAAAAAGAATGTGCTTTTCTTCTTAGCAATGGGGCTGTTCACTTTTCTTTAAAGTTGTCCTAATAGGATTGTTTAAAATATCCTCTCTAGTGTGTTCCGCCTGCTCAAATAATATATACCAGGGACAGAAACATGACCATGCACTCAACTCAGAAGCTGCAGCCAGCTGACTACATATGTTGACACTATTTTTGCATGGAAACCAAGGGAAAAGAAGTGAGGCACTTCCTAATTGCTCCCACTCTAAAGGCCTCACCTTGGTTTTTGTGGACTGTGTTCACATGATTACCTTAGGGAATTAAGAGTATAATGCAGAGGATGAGAAACTAATTGGCCAGTATGTGAGCAAAATGCCTACTGCCAAGGCCACAAAGCAAGAAATCAAAATGAAAAAGTCTGGGGATTTCAGGCTCTTTTTAATGAGAGAGACTAAAGAAAAACAGCAGTACCTCCAAGGACAATCTTTGAAAGCAAGAGTCAATGAAATCAAAACACCACAATGTTTTAAGTGATTTCATTGAAACAGGCTTGGACTGCACAATTCTCAGGCAAGGAGGGCTGCAAACTGAAGGTGCTAAATGCATGGTAAGAGCTTTCATAGTCAAGGGACTAAGTGTGGCAATGTTGGAAAGCAGAAGTAGGAAGATAATTGGGGTACAGGAGTTTGGGACTAGCTAGGAAAACATAGGGAGAACCAGTCTTCCCCTCCAAAAAGCTCTTAAATAAATGACGGCTTGCAATCCCCATCAACCAGCAAGCAAGTAAGAGAGCATACCACTACCCATTGGAATCTGTTCCCCTGAGAACCACTCCACTGCCCAACCTCATACCAACTTCATCCCTATGGCCAGCCGTTCCCTGTACCTCCAGCAGACTCCCTAGGCACAGGTACAGCCCACATCAGTCTGAAGAACAGATCACCATGGGATAAAGTTTGAGTTCAACAACAAACAACACAAACTATAGAAAGCCTACAAACTCGTGGAAACTGAAAAATTCTCAAATGAATTACCACTGGGTCAAGGAAGAAATACAGAAAGAAATTAAAGACTTCCTAGAATTCAATGAGAATCAAAACAACACACAAAAATGAAATAATGAATTCCGTACCAAGAGAAAAATAAATAGCACTAAATGTTACAATTATAATTATACTGGCCTGCCCTGTCACCTGAGTAACCTGTCCCTTTAAGAGACAAACTCCACCCACTCTCTTCCTTTTTCTCTCTGTTCTTCTGAAGAGGCAGCCTCTGCCTTCTCCTCCTCCCCTCTTACTTCTTTCTTCTCTCTCTCTCTCTCTCTCCCATACCCCCTTTTTCTTCCCCCCAAAACTCACTAGATAAACTCTGGACTCAAGCTCTCTCTGCATGGGGTATCTGTCTGTCTCCCACCCGCCACAGCGTCTCCTACCCACAGTGGGACCTGCCAGGGTCACCAGCTCCAGAAGTCATAACATTGGTACCATCACTCGGGGCTACATAGTATAGTGGCAGCAGTTCCAGAAGTAGGATAGGAGAGATAAAGAGATTTTGAATGGGCAATGGGGGGGGAGTATCCCACCCTAGACAGGCTTATCCATAGTTGGAGGCATAACTTATCTTTACCCAATAAAAAGCCCTCAAGTACTCAGAGATCTGGGGAATATGGCATTTAATTGTTTAATTGTGAAAAGACTTTTTGTAACAGAAACAGGTTGACTTCTAGCAATATCACCCCATTTCCTCCAAAGAAAACAGAAGATGGATGGGCACAATACAACATCCATCTACAATTCATTTCATCAAGTCAAAGCGCTAACCACTGAGAAGAACTGCCTTTCATCTAAACTCCTGAAGATTTCCAGATGTGGATGAAGGAGAATTAGAATCAACTGCCTAGTTGCTCAGGGCAAGGTAGGCTTGTCTTACTAAAGATTCCTAACCCACAGGATCTTCTCAAGCCTGGCAGGCCCTGCACTAACAAAGAAAGGCAAATGCAGCCCAGAAAACCCCTGCCCTCAATAGAGGACCCCGAGGAGTGGCTCTAGCTAGCCAATCGAGTAAGTTATCTGTTATTTTTTAAATCAATTTTTAAAAAGTTTTAAAAAATTAATTCAAGTAAAATTTTATCCTTCTTAAAGATCTCTGATGCTATTTGACAGCTGAGAGGTTTTGTCATTTTAAAAAGGACAAGCTCACAAAACAAATTTCAGTATAACTTCTTGCCATGTTTAAATAAAAGTGTTTTAACATGCAAAACTCAGAGCAAGTAGGTGTTTGGAGGTATAAGGTGTATACCTGCAAGTTATTTGGCTGAGGACAAATGCAAATTATCAAAATTTTCTCTCTCATTATGCTGCCATTCGTAGTATTAACATTATCAATAATGTGCTGATAAGCTATTAATCTAACTCTGGCAGAGTGCTACCACTACTTTAGTACAAGATCAAGATTTTAAATTCTCCTTAATCGTTTTCTAAAGATACTTTTCATTGTACAAAAACATCTGTCGCAGTCATTCTGGCATAAATATGCTGCTGTCTGTACAATGTATGTGTCTAAAACTTATGTTTTCACAAACTCAAAGAATTCCTGTGAGTTCCAGGAATTGAAGGATTTGCCTTAAACTGGTCAGATACACCCCTCCCTCAATTCCTGGTCCTGACACCCTTCTCCTCAGTTACCAGCACCTAAAGAAATTTTTTTTTCTTCCTAAACCTAACCTTATCCTCTGCTCTGTCAACACCTTGCCAGGTCTAGGAGAAACCAGGCAGCTCTATACCACGAATCCTGGACATGAGTGAAACAACCAGCTACCCTGTAACTGATCAACATCTCAGCCTTTTCAGGTCCCAAGTCTCCAATGTCCGCAAATCAGCAGGAAGTAGCTTTGAGAACTTGATACCCTCATCCACTTAAACTGTCCTGCCTAACTCTTAGCCTTTTTATTATAAGAGAAATATGAGACTGTTATTATAATTATGCTGGCCTGCCCTGTCACTTGGATACCCTGTCCCTTTAAGAGACAAGCGTTGCCCATTCACAATCTTCCCCTTCCAGCCAAGGCAAGAGGATCTTGTGCCTCTATCTTCCTAGAGAGAGAGAGAGACTCTCTCTCTCTCTCTCTCCCCTTCCTCATAACCCCTTTCCATTTTTCCCTCCCAATACTCACTAAATAAATTCTATACCCAGACTCTCTACACATGGCACATCTGTCTGTGTCCCACTCGCTGAGGCCTCTCCTACCTGAAGTGGGACCTGCCAGGGTCACCTGTTCCATAAATCATAACACTAAGTGCCTGAATAAAGAATTTGGAGAACTCTCACACTAGCGACTTAACAGCAAAAAGTTCTAGACTTAAAGCTCTAGAACAAAAAGAAGCAAACTCATTCAAGAAGAACAGACTGCAGAATATGATCAAATTAAGGGTTAAAATCAGTAAAATAAAAACAAAGAGAACAACACAAAGAGCTGGTACCTTGATAAAACTAACAAAATAAACAAACCCTTATACAAACTAACTTGAAGGCAGAGAGAGAGAATATCCAAATTAACAAAAACAGAAGCGAAAAGGGGAACATGACAACAGACACTGAAGAAAGGTAGAGAATCATTAGGTCATTCTTCAAAAGCCTGCACTCCACAAAATTAGAGCATCTGAAAGAAATGGACAAATTTCTTGATAGGTACTATATACAAAAATTAAATCAAGACCAAATAAAACAGTTAAATAGATCATAACCCCTAAGGAAATAGAAGTAGTCATTAAAAGTCTCCCAACCAAGAAATGTCCAGGGCAAGATGGTTTCAGTGTGGAATTCTACCTGACTTTCAAAGAAAAGCTAATACTAGTACTCCAAAATTTGTTCCACAAAATAGAAACAGAAATAACAAGGCCCAATTCTTTTTATGAGGTCATAGCTTCCTGATACCCAAAAAACCAAAGACTCAAAAAAGAAAGAGGGCTACAGAACAATTTCCCTCATAAACATAGATGAGAAAATACTCATTAAAATACTAGCAAACTGAATCCAACAATACATAAAAAAAACTACCATGATCAAGTAGGCTTCATTACAGAGATGCAAGGATGGTTCAACATACAAAAATCTGTCAATATAATCCATGATATAAAGCAACTGATAGAAAAAACCCCCACACGATCATATCATTAGATGCTGGAAAAAACCTTTGACAAAATCCAATACCCTTTCATTAAAAAGTCTTAGAGAGATCAGGGATACAAGGAACATACCTAAATGCAGTAAAATAATATATAGCAATCCAAAAGCTAGCATCAAATTAAATGGAGAGAAACTCAAAGCAATTCCACTAAAATCAGGAACAAGAAAAGGCTGTCCACTCTCTCCATATCTATTYAATATAGTGCTTGAAGTTCTAGCTAGAGCAATGAGACAACAAAAGGAGATCAAGAGCATGAAAATGGAAAGGAAGAAGTAAAAGTATTGCTATTTGCAGATGATACAATTATATATATAATTGTATATATAAAAATTCCACCAGGGAACTCCTACATCTGATAATCACTTTGCAGCATGCAGCAGGATACAAGAATATTTTTTTTTAAAAAAGTCAGTAGCCCTCATCTATACAAACAATGAATGAGCTGAGAAAGAATTCAGGGAAAAAGCACCCTTCACAATAGCCACAAATAACATAAAATATCTTGGAGTAAGTCTAATCACACAAATGAAATACCTATATGATAAGAACTTTAAGTCTTTGAAGAAAGAATTTGGAGAAGATATCAGAAGACAGAAATATCTCAATGCTCATAGATTGAAAGGATTTGCTTAGTAAAAATGGCCATTTTTGCCAAAAGTAATCTATAGATTAACCACACTCTCCATCAAAATTTCAATATAATTCTTTATAGACCTAGAAAGAACAATATTCAAATTCATATAAAAAACATGATAGCTAAAACAATCCTGTACAATAAAGGAACTTCTAGATGTAGCATTATCCTTGATTTCAAGCTTTACTAAAGATCTGCAGTAATAAAAAACACATGGTGTGTGTGTAATGTGTTAGGGTCATCACAAGAGAAACCACAGAGACAGTTAAGCTGGGCTAATAAGAACACAGATGCTGGACCCACGGCTTAGAGACCCACATAGGACTGACCGAGGCCTTCTGCATATTTGTGACAGTTTGTATAGCTTAACCCACTTGTGGGACTCCCAGCAGTGGTAGTGGGACCTGTCTCTGACACTTTGGCAGGCTTTTGGGAACCTATTCGTCATGCTGGATTGACTTACCAAACCTTAATATGAGGGGAGGAGCTTACTGCGACTTGATACGTCATGCTTTGCTGACACTCACTGGGAAGCTTGCCTCTTTAGGAAGGGAGGGGAGCAGAGGGGATGTGGGGGCAGGGAATGGGAAGAGAAGAGGGAGGGGAAACTGTGGTCAGATGTATGATCCTGGCGTGACCTAGGCTCCTAATCACAGAGCTGGGAATTTAGTGCAGGAGAATTGTAAACTCAAGGCTAGACTAGCTGCATAGTGGCACTGCCTTCAAAGAGGGTCACATGAAAAGGTACAGCGCCTGTTTTAGTCTTCTCTCGGTTACTTTGACAAATAACTTAGGTGATCAGCTTGCAAGCAGAAAGGTTTGCTTCTGCTCAGATTCATCACTTTAACTCATCGTTTTTGAGCCTCTGGCAAGACAGCACCCCACAGTAAGGCCCTCTGACCCCACGAAATATTCTATCTGATGATTATAAATGAATGAAGGGGAAGAAGGAGGTGCTGGGGTCCCATAAGCCCCTCCAAAGACTTGCTCCCAGTGACCAGAAGACCTCCCACTGGGCTCAAATCTTAATGGTCCTATCATCTCCCAATAGTACTAAGCTGGGATTCAACCTTTAATTGTAGTCGTGGGGAGTGGTTTAAAACTATAGAATTATGGAAGATAATTAACTATGTATTAATGTGCTTAACAGAGAGAGAGAAGAGAAATTTGAAGAGAAGGCACTTGAGACTCAGAACAATAAAAAGCTTAGGAGTAACACAAAGAAAATGTCTGAGGTCTGTCATCTGCTGACAATGTGGTGGTCAAAGCCAGAAGTGCAATTAAAGAAAGTGAGAGGCAGAGCTGACAGCTGGAGATGATCCGTACATAAGCGCCGAGAACACCAAATACCACAGCCCCCAGTCTTCCTCCCTCAGCTAGCCCTGCTTTCTGAGAACCTACTGCGTGTGTACAGATCGGATCTTTAGATCTGGCGTGCCAGCCCATGCTGCTAAAGGACTTTAGAGCTCTTTTATTCTTACTCCAAGCAGGTGAGAATATTTTGCGACTTCAGAAAAGAGCATCTGGGGGGGGGGCACTTCAGCCTGCTTCCTCTTTGACATTTTTTCAAAGGAAGGAGACAAAGGGACAGGGTGAAATGGGCCCAGGCAGAGAGCAGAAGGTCTATTCATCATGCCAATCCTCTCTCTTTGACAGAACACACAAATGGCGTCCTAAAACAAGAGTAGCTGTGTCACATCTGGGATGTGGCACTGATGTGCTTCAAGGGCCAATTTCAAATACTATATCCACATGAAAATGTGAACAGAAGAGTCAGCTTTTTCTTTCAAGCCCCTACAGACCCTTGTTATCCATTGCTTTCTCACCACAGGTAACTGGGAGGGCACACATTCCTTTATGAAAGTTCAAGGGCAAAGAAAATCACCGAGAAGCACCCCAAACACCAATTAGTAGGGAATAGACTTTGCGAAGATATTGTAGCTGCCTGCCTCTAAAAAATGCAATGACTCATTCTTGGGTCACACCCCCTTGACGATTTCATCTGCCTAAGCTGACTACAAGCCTAGCAACACTCTAGACTCCGACGGTGCCTAGCGACCGGAGTACGAAGTACTAGCTAGGAAACAAGGGCAAGCGGTCAAAAGAGAATGGGTTGTACTTAGTCGGCCAGGCCACTTCCCTTTCCTATCTTTGCCCGTGAGGTTCCTAGACTGCACTATAAGGCTGCCTCTGTGTGGTCTGCAGCCCTATGTTAAGGGTCGCTGAAAGAGGATGCCCCAACCTTGCCACAGAAGCTGCCGTTCCCTCCGTTCACCCCACTGATGTCTGCTGCGCCATTCCGTGTTGTACAGTCCGTGAATTTTCCTTCCTTCTTTTCTAACATTTCCTGATTTACATATTTGTTGGAAAGTTTTCTTTCTTCTTATGTGGATCCAATTTGTTCAGAAACTGTACATTCTTCTAATGTTCTCTGAAAGACTATTCTTGAATGTTTAACATTGTTGGGAGTCAACAGTTCTGTCCATTGTAGAATGAATAACAATAACCCAGAGACAGATATTGGGGTTCAGCCAGAAGCTCAGAAAAGCAAGGCAGCCTAGGACCTAGAGAGCTCTTACCTCTATGGAATCTTCATCATCCTGCCTTATATTCCTCTCTAGTGCTGGGATTAAACACATGCATCACCACTGCCTGACCTCTGTGGCTAACTAGTGTGGCTACTGGGATTAAAGGTGTGTGCCACCACTGTCTGGCATGTATAGAAGACTAATGTGGCTGTTTTGATCTTCAGGCAACCTTTATGTATTAAAATACAAATGAAATATCACAACAGTCCATTCTCACCCTGTAGCTTTTAGGACTTTCAGAATATGTCTGCCTATCTATCTATCTATCTATCTATCTATCTATCTATCTATCTAT